>OOFE01010856.1:21535-41328 GCA_900323365.1 Monocentris japonica
CTCGACTACAGCACCGAACACATCGTCCGCTCTCACGCCTGACCGAGACAAAGAGGGAGAGAAAGGGAGTGAGTGTAGGGGGGGGGTGTCAGGAGTAGGGATAAAAGAAAAGCCGGGGAGAGGAGAGAAGGAGGGAAGAAAACGAGGCCGACTTCCTGCTGCAGCGCTGTGTGAGCCAGCGGCTGAGGCACATGATCAGAGTTGAGAACGAACCGTTTGTCGGGAACAGTGTGCAGGAAGCTGCGCGGTGCCATAGCGGGGAGCTCAGTCCAAGCACCGTCACCCCCGTCCATCACTTACGTTACGCTACGCATCAGCTGACGCATTCTGCTGTACCTTTAACCCTCTGCTGGGGCTTCCCACCACAGCTCAGTTCCCAGGAGGTCCTCCCCACTGCTGCATTTATCTACTTCCATTCAACTAAGATGACAACAGCTACATATAAAAAAAACAACTTCCACATATGTTTTGTTTCATCACTCTCTTGTGTAATATCGGTGAAAAAGGTACTGTGTATGGTGTCAGTGTTGCTATGCATGTAAATATTTAGAAATGATGCTAGAATAAGTCATGTTAAAGTTTATATTACGTGGAAGTCTTACCAGAACAGCTTCAGGTCAGATGAGAGTTGAGTCCCAGCAGAAGTTGGTTTAGGACCCAGAGAGGAGCTTCTAGTATACACATAAGCCTCAGCAGAGTTTGTTATGGCTGGTAGTAGGAGTTTTTTTTTTGTTGTTGTTTCACAGGACTGGGGCATGTGAACACCAGGAAAGCCAAGGATGGAGGTCACTCTAACTCACCTCTGACTCCACCAATACATTAGTCATGCTTCCCCCTGCCGCCACCAGCACCCACACCAAAAAACGAATGAATGCATCGACGTGTGGTGAATCGTGTCTTCTATCAGAAGCTTTATTTCCTGTGAAACCTAATTGCACACTTCTCCTTTTCAAAAGGAAGTCTAGGATCTGACCAAAAGAGAGAGAACTGCAGCGGAAGAAATAGAAAGTGAGGGAGATCTTGTATAGCGAGGAGTTGTGTCCTTGCAAGCCTTTTAGAATAAAAGATTTGGGAACTGACTGACTGAATGTGATACAAAATATTTAAGACGGCTACCTTGACATACGTTCACAGGGAGTTCCCCTCTGTGGTCACATTAGATCACAGCCCACTAGTTCCCAGGCAACATGGTCAGAGAAAACAGACTCACTGAAGCACTAACAGGTCACAGCTAATGACATCACTGGCCCCACGGTAAATATCCCATCAGTCACTGGGCCTCCAACGGGGGTCGACTCACAGCAGTGAATATCAACAATGTTATCATATTGATGACAGTATTTGTTTTAAAAAAAAAGTGGATGAACTCATAGCATTTAATAATAATACCCAGTACGGGAAAGTCAAGTGATGAATTAGTTTTTGTTCTGAGACATAATTTCACACAAATGTATCCATTCTATTTCAAATGCTTGAGAAATTACATTTGCTAATATACTTCAGTCAATGATGTTAATATACTCATATCATGGAGAGAGTAGATTTAGAAATAAGAAATGGAGAGTCCACAAAATGACCAGGAGGTGGCACTTTTACACTGCATTCAGGGTAGAAAGGCTATGGAGGCTACAATGTGTGTGAAATTTTGTGGCTCAATTTGAGCACATAAAACAGTTTGTCACGTTATACATACATATATGTATTCAAGCCACCTAAAACCAACTAAATGGACTCCCCAACAAAATGAGGAATTTCACTATCATTAAATTCACAAGAAATGATCCCAATTAGAGAATGTATGAGGATGACTGTTGTACTCACAGGTTTCACCCTCACCACTATAATCTCCCCAGGTATAGCTGTACAGTTCATATGAAATCAACAGCAACAAAAATCTTCCTACATGGGGGTCCCTGAAGCAAAATCTTGGGATTCAGGCCCGTAACACGAAACCATTTGAGAACCCCTGGCTCAGAGGACTGTTAACAACATATTGGGAGATACTCTGGGCTTTCAAACAGTCCAGAGATTTCTATATTTCGTATTTTTGTATTTTTTTGTGGGGGGGAGGGCAGATAGCAGCAAAAATGCTGTTGGATGCTTATGGGTGTTGCATCAGACAGTAAAGCCAAAACAACCCCAACTACAACCATCCCAGTGACCAGCATGCCCCTCATTATCCCAGCTGGGGTCAAGTTTGATAGCTAGTGGCCATGCCTCAAATGATTAGTGTATGGTACAGTGCTCTGTGATATTGTCCTTTTATGTAATGTTTCAGTCAAAGTGGTCATGATGGCTCTGTTGCCAGGAATTGGTCCATGCTCTGATGTCCATGCTCTGATGGGCCCCTGGCATGTGTCCAAATGTCCTAATACAGACACAGCTCCAGTGTTGTCCTTCTGGAGACACTTTGGACCCTCCCACACACTGCATTGTCATACCTGACTATCTAAACTAAGAGGGCTGCAGCTTCTACTGTATCGGCAGCACTTGGCTGTTCCCTCATGTCCCCTTTCTTCCTCACTATGTTGCAAGTTAGAATTTAAAACAAGGGGTTTGGGGTGAGACTGACTCTTGCGCTTCCTCTCTGCTTCATCACAGCAGACGCCTGGTTATTATTGTGCCGATAAGCAGCGCACACATCATTCATCAACACCAAGAGAAAAGGATGCATTGATATTGCCCTACCTCTCATTTCTACGTCCAGGAGTCTGGTGGTTTCATTGAAGCAGAGCTCCGCGCCCCATTTATCTCAACTCCGCCCCGCGTTTTTCTAACTCCGACTGAACTCTTCACATAGAAGAAGCTGAGCGTCACTCTCCCTTAACCTGGCTTTGAGAACCCGTACGGCTGCCCAGCGCTCTCTAAAACACTGACAATGTGCTGGCAGGAGCAGGGATGGCTCGTCTGTGTGACCCTTGTCGGACTTGTGGCGTCGGTGCATGGTATAACGCGCGGAGAGCTCTTTCCATTCGGTCCAAACGCAAGAGACCAGTTGCTGGAACCAGGGAATGACCAGACGCACCAGCTCACCTTGGACAAGCCAGTCTTGTTCTATGATGGCACTTTCGACAGCATCTTTGTAAGTTCATCCAAACTTGCTAAGCTATCTGCATCAGTCATGCTCGTTTTGACTGAAACGCACGGACTTGACTATTTTACTAATTTACTATGAGTTTATCCATCTTGCGCAATTGCGCATACATTCGATTAGGCACCCAGGAATACGAGAAAGTAGTTTCTCATTCCTGACTGTTAGTTCGTCTTAAAATTTGTTTTGGAAGTTGTAAAACACACATGGGTCAGCATTTTTCTTTTGTGGGGAATTTGGAAATAGTGATTTGTTCATAGTGGTTGCAATACCCTGTGGAATGCGTGTGTGGCCACGCATTCTTACAGCTTCCCCTGAGGTTATCGTTTTACTGTTGACCAAGGGCCAAAGTACTCAAAGGACCTTATTTTGCAATCCATCCCAAATACATACACTCTTGACTCCCTGTCACAACCCCCCTCAGAGGAACAGAGAGTGGTCACGAACACACATAGCCAAATATGCAGCTCATTGTCATGTTAGGTCAAAATGGTACGTTGGGGTTTTTGGTGTTTGTCACCCAGTTTGTCTCCATGTCCAATATTAATGTTTTTATGAGGATACACTGTGATCTCTAAATGGTTCTAAAATAAATAGTGTGTTTTGTAGGTGAGTTTCTAGAGAATTATCTCACAGAGCTCACATATTATTGATTTTTGTCAGGATAAAGAATTTCAACACTTTATTAGACTGATAATTTACAGAAATGAAACTCTTAAGGCTGTTATGGGCTTATTACCTGCTGTTTACAGTCACCCTGTGGAGTGTTTAATTCACTTAAATGAAGAGCAATAGTCACATTTGGCTCAAAGCAGCGCTATTATTTTGGACAGATGAATAGGCCTCTATCCCCTGTGATTCTCCTTCATAAACAAAAATGCTGCATCCTTGTTTTAATTGTGTTGTAGATTATGTGGCTATACAATCAAAGAATTATTTCATACAAAAGGCATTTCCTTTGAAAATCAGTAACTCAACATTTGTGTAATGTATTTTGAAAAAGAGGCTAATATCATTGTGGTATAGCAGATTTTCCTGTAGTTCACAATATGAAATCTATGTATTTAAGCAATGAATCCTATTTCTATTTTCCAAAGGATTTACACTATAAATGCCTCAAAAAACATGAATTTATTACCAGCTCAAGATTCAATCAATACAGACATACAGTAGCAAGCATGTGACAAGTGACAAGCATGGACTTTTACCCTTCTAGATGGTCATATTTAAGTTGTGGTCAATCCTATCAATGGGTCTGAGTCTTTGATAGAACAGAAAATTAGTTCATCTTTGACGACTGAATCTTTACTCATTACTATTGTCAGTCATGCAGCAGTAATATGCTCGATCTCGCCATGCAGAGTAGAGCTTTTCATACTCCTAGTCTCAGCTACTATAAGAGGAACTCTGTGGAGACATCAAATATTCCTGGTTAAAGCATGAGCCTGTGTTTGGGAATAAGCATTTAATTCCTTAGTATGACAGGCAGACTACTAGGGGCTTTTTCTCGTTGCAGACTAGGTCCAAATTAGCCCTGCATCACCCACCACAGACACATATTTCTCTACTGCAGTCAAGATGGCCCGGAGATCTTTTTTCATTCATGAAGCTCGATATGAGCCACAGTCAGTGCCTGCCCTGAACTGTCTATGCCCTGTGGGGGAACAGTCATGCTTTTGGGCCAGACATGTTTCTAGGAAAACACTTTCTCCAATAATTAGGAAGGCTTCAAGGTTTCATTGTCTCCTCCTGAGTGTGATTCAGATTCTGTAAAATCCTAGCATGAACATAGATGACTGCAATGGCTAATCATTTTCCCAGCTCTGTCTTGCATTTTGGCAGGAAGTTCCTGTAATGAAGGTTAGTGTGCAATCTTTGGGCTCTCTGGAGCTGGCCATCAGGGGCAAGGACAGGAAACTGTGCGGCCCTGGCCAGGAATAGTGTGCTTGTTTTCCCCCGGCTGGTCAGGAAGTGGAGGAGCCCCTTGTGCTGTGTGTGTGTGTGTGTGTGTGTGCTTGACATGAGCCCAGCTTTTTTACAAGCCCTGCATGTGTTCACATTAAACTTTCTAAGTGTGTAAAATGCTGTGTTAAATGACATCTTGTTCGTTCATTAGTGCTTTTGTAGGACATAGCAGCTGACTCGGATCATTGGTCTAATGAGTTTGGAATAGAAATCAAAGTGGGTCAAACCGGATTGTGTTTGCCTCTGCTGTGGAGGAGTTCTTCCATGTGTTATCCTAGTTTTGGTATAAAGGATCTGTAAAAGTCATACGGTGTTACAATCATCTTAGCTCTTGTTATTCCCATGACTAACTTGAGTTTTTAATTTCAGATCAACACCAACGGCTTTGTTGCCACAACACAGCCATCCAGCGAGACGACGTATCTTGGCAAAATGCCCTCAAAGTTCGGCATGATTGCAGGTTTGCAAGGAGACCTGGACACAAGTGATGGTGTGGGGAAAATTTTCTTCCGCCAGGATACCAGTCCTGCCACCCTGCGACAGGCAGCCGAGCACATCAACAGGGCTTTCCCAGAGGATGATGAAATAAATCCCACCCATGCTGTGGTGATCACATGGGTAGATGTCGCCACCCATGAACTTCAAAACAGAGGAGATGGCATTGACAAGAAGGTGAGCATTACTTGGCTATTTAGTAATCTGGGTGCATATTTACTCGATTGTAATTGGTCATTTACTTCTTCTTTCTGTAAACTTCTGTTTCATGACTCAGAGAAACACCTTCCAGCTGGTGATTGCATCCTTGGAGACTGCCTCATATGCCATTGTGCTTTACATAAGGGATGGCCTACAGTTTTCTTCCACGCCAGTAGGGGGCAGTAGTGTGACCATGCAGGCTGGCTTTAGTAAGGGTGTGGTCCAGGGTTTCCTGTTTTCCAGTCAGGGACCATACTACCGCATCACAACTGAGGATGAGGCATCCGTCAAGGCTTTAGCAGAGTAAGTTTACCAGTGGCTGTCATCACAGGAAGACCCTTTTCTGACCAATGTTGCTGTAGTTTCAAGAACAGTAAATCAGCGACTGGAAAATGTGTTTTCACCTCACAAGGTAACTACAGCATCTTTCCCTTTTTAGGGAAACCAACTCTGGCCTGCGAGGTGTGTGGGTGTATGAGATTGGAACCTCTCCCTACTTTAGCAACGTGGCTCCAGGCAAGGTCACTGACCTGCCTACTGAAGCCACACAGCAGAGGGCCCCTGAGGGATATGAGGAGGCTGTTGACCCAGAGAGGCCTGTGTATCCTGCAGGACAGCAAGTGGAATACCCTTCCTATGAGCCACAAGGCCAGATCTTAGTCCACCCAGTTCAGCTCCAGCATCAGCAGGTCGACTTTCAACCTGCTAACCCTGAAGTGCTGGTGGTGGATGACGGAGAAATCAATGTAGATGGTGCGTCCACAGCAGCAAGAGACTGACAATGTCATACATTTCTCACCAGTACTTTGAAATGCAATTTAAAAATGTTGCTTTTCGTATCAATCCTGGAAGATCATTGTTACATAATGGATTTCTCTCCTTACAGTGTTCTCATACAACTTTGGGACATGTGCGAACAGTGGAAAGAAGTGCTCCACTTTCGCTGACTGCAGGGACTACTCTAGCGGTTACTGCTGCCACTGCAGGCCTGGATTCTACGGCAACGGGATACAGTGTGTGGCCGAGGGTACGCGTCCCACCGCATGAAGTCATTTCATTGAATTCTGATGCAAGATGGAAACTGTTTAGTGACAACATTGAGGTTATTTTGATTTGTCCTTGCAGGGAAGCCCCAGAGGATGAATGGCAAAGTGTATGGAAGGGTGTATGTGGGCAACTCTCCCTCTCCAGTGGAGTTCACCGGCAATGATCTCCACTCATACGTAGTGGTTAATGATGGGCGTTCCTATGTGGCCATCAGTGACATCCCTGACAGCCTCGGACCCTCCCTTCAGCCACTGTCGGGCCTTGGCAGTGTGATTGGGTGGGCATTCGCTCTGGAGCAGCCTGGCTTCAAGAATGGCTTCAGTATTATTGGTAAGGGAAAGATTTCTGCAGTTGGACAATAGGAATGCAGGACAGACAATTCATGACAATGTGACGTCGATTAAGTTCTCATCTGAATTTGTTGTGGTTGATTCTAGCGTTGATAGATTTCATTCAACGAGCCTGAATCTTGGGACGCAACTGATAATGCTGCTACAATCGCATTTGGCCGTGCAGCTGTAATTTCACTTACTCTATCCGGCTGAATTCCCCTCACGTTACCCCAGCGGAGACGGAGGACAGCGGGCCAAAGTTCATTCTGGGCCAGGGTATGTTTGTCTTCACGTTAACCTCCCCTTCTCTGTCCTCTGTAGGGGGGGAGTTCACGCGACAGGCCGAGGTGACCTTTCTGCCAGGGAATGAGAAGCTGACCGTCAAGCAGGAGTTCAAAGGCATTGATGAGCACGACCACCTGGCGGTGAGCACCACCCTGGAAGGCCGGGTCCCCGAGGTGCCTCGCGGCTCCACTGTGCAGATTGACCGCTACTCCGAGATCTACCAGTACAGCAACAACTGTAAGACACAGCCTGACCAGAGACTCGGCTCTTCACACTAAACAAGTACACAGTTATAGATATGTACACACTCCAGGTACTAGTGGGGTACAGCTCTCGTCAGCATTGCAAATTTCTGTTGACAGCGGAGGCAGACGCCAATGTAAAAAATATGTGGGTTGGATGGGAATGTGTGTACCTCTCGGGCTTTTTCATCCTTTTTTTTCCAACTAGCCCCACCTCTGTGTAGATGTGTATCTATTGGTGGTTTTGGGTTGTCTTTCAAAATAACTTGAGACTGTTCCTATTTTCATAGTCATAGCTAAACCTCCAGGCTGAGTAGATATAGAGAAACCATCTAAGAACGGTTTGTTTCTAACCTGCCTATCATTCCTTCCAGTGGTCACCTCATCCTCCACCCGGGACTACGTGGTGAGCTTGCCCGATGGCTCTACTGAGACCAGGACGTATCAGTGGCGCCAGACCATCACCTTCCAGAGCTGCCAGCATGATGAGGCTCTCAGAGACATCCAACCCACCCAGATGCTCAGCGTGGACCAGGTCTTTGTCATGTACGACGCCAAAGATAAACTCATCCGGTTCGCCATGAGCAACAAGATTGGGGATGTCAATGGTGAGGTCATGGAGGTTATTCTTGTCTTATTAGTCTTCCTGTTTTGGTCTGATTTCACTTCCTTTCTGGTTTACAATACATCACATCCTGACCAAGAGACTCTCCTTTCCTAATAGAAAGATTGTTGAATGGTAGCAGTAAGTATGGTCAATGAGTATTTCTCATCACATCACAAAGTTGTATGATGACCATGAGTCTGTGTTATGTTTTGCTAACAGTATCCCAAACTGTGCATCCCATGCTCAGGAGGACAGCCTGAGGAGAACCCGTGCTTCACTGGAAGACATCGCTGTGACACCAACGCTGTCTGCCGCCCTGCACAGGGAACACAGTTCACCTGCGAGTGTGCTGCCGGCTTCAACGGAGACGGGCGCACATGTTACGGTATGCATGAGATATCGATGCGAAGCAGGTCCATTATAAATAAATAGAGATAAAGAAGTCATAGCATGGACAGAATTCACTTCTTGATTTTCACTAGAGATGTAATGAATATTTGATTTCCTAAGAGCCTGTCTGCTCTTTTCTAATTCATAGTAAATGAGAAAAATACATTTCTGTATCTGTTCAGAGCCACAATTTCATTTCCAACCTGAATCATTTGTAATGCCTTCCTTCCTGGGGAACTGGGCAATCTTGGCAATTAGCACAAGGAGCTTCCACTATAAACAGAGCCAGAGTCCCATGGTCCCAGACCAAACATTCAATCAAAGGTTACCATATCCAGTTTGGTCTCCAGTCCCATTCCCTCTCTCTATACATCCAGGCTTTTTTGGGCTGGGAGCCAGACAGGAAGAGCTCCGGGGCACATTCAGCGGAAAACGGAAGCATGTCTTTCAGACACCCAAAAGATTCTATCTAGAAACATTTGCAATTAGGAAATCTGATTGAGCTCCTCTATGATCCTCAGACATCTGATGATAATGGATTTACAAACCCAGACTTGAAACCTCCTGATATTTTATTAGGGTAAACTTTGACCTAATGTGGCAGTTATTAGCATTTAACAATTTGCACATATCTTCATCAGACATCGACGAGTGCAGAGAGACTCAGATCTGTGGCCCCCATGCCATCTGCAACAACCAGCCTGGGACGTTCCGCTGTGAATGTGTGGATGGCTACCAGTTCGCCAGTGACGGGCAGACCTGTATTGGTAAGTAGTGTTTGTGTGTTGCCAAGTACAATTACATGTTCCACAAAATCTCACCTGGTGAAGTTTAGACATACAAAAGTAAACATAGTAACTATAAACTATAATAAAATGCATTAAAATACAAAGTAGACAGTGGGTGTACAAGATAAAACACATGTATACTTACTTACTATAAGTACATGCATCGAACGTGGAACCTGCTATGGCGTAGTATTGTTATAATTTGATAGCTTATACAGTAGAAAGTGTAATTAGGGTTCAGGTCCACGTTGTGTGTGTGAGTGAGTGAGTGAGTGAGAGAGAGTGGGTGCCAGGCCTGTGTCAAGTAGTATAATAATGTTTAGTGTTTGTTTAAAGCACTAGATGGGTGGGATTTACCACACCAGGACAGTTCAGAAAAGTGTACTTGATTGACTTGATCAAATACTCTCCTGTGAATTTCTAAACCTTCGTCCTGAGGCAATCCCACCTCTCTAGCACCTACGTATGCAAAAACAAAACCATGAACAGTGATTGCAAGTGTGGCCTCCACACACGTGTTGGTGTGATACAGTGATTTCACAAACCTACATGTAGCCCTGTCTCTTTTCTCCAGAGGTAAACCGACCTGTGGACCACTGCGAAGCAGGCTCCCATAACTGTGACATTCCTGAGCGCGCTCAGTGCAGCTACACTGGAGGCTCCTCCTACGTCTGCTCCTGCCTGCCAGGGTTCATAGGAGATGGCCGAATATGTCAAGGTACTGCACAGAGATTACACTAAGAAACTAAATGGAAGCGTACTCTGAGTGTACTCTGAGTGAACCTACCTGTTACTGTGTATCTAAAAAATGAGCCTCGCTCAAAGGTTACAGAATCTGCAACATCAATTTATATGAGTTTGCAGCTAATGCCCACTGAGATGACTGAGTGATGTTTGGCACTATATATTATAGACAATTCATTTCAATGCTTGTCTTCATTATTTATAATTGTGACATTAGACTAAATTCAAGTAGTCCAGCTTGTACATTCCCCTACCAGGACAGTGAAGCAATAATTGGTAAACCATCTGCTCAGGATCGGGGGAGGTGAGGGTCGTTAGGTAATACAGCTTGAGTGATTGAACACTGAGACGTGAAAAGCAGATGGGCAATACATCTGTGCAGACCCAGAGTCAGTATACAGCTGACTTGGCTCGACTCATTCATATTTTCTATTCCCTCCACACCTCTCCTTCATTTTTCTGCCCTCGGAGGCCAGTTTTGGGCATGTCCTAAAAGAGCTAATGCAGATCATACTATAGGTCCCTTTTATGGCTAGGTTTTATTTGAAATGACTTATGACCAACTGGACAAGCACAAAAACTATTTTAGCCTTTACAGTAGACGGCTGATTGTTACCTGTCCTCGTCATACATACATAGTACATAAACACTCTCACGCTGTTCCATCCCCTCCTGCCTGAAGACATAGATGAGTGCCAGCAAGGCAGGTGCCATCAGGACGCCGTGTGTTTTAACACTCAGGGATCCTTTACCTGCCAGTGCAGGCCGGGTTACTATGCCGACGGCTTCCACTGCTCCTCGGGTAAGTCCATTGGAATGCCGTCGCTTCTTGGTTCAACGCTGTGTGTGCTTCCATCAAGACACTGTTGTCAATCAGCTCAGTTAGGATTCATGTCTTACTCAGTCCAGTAAGCACTCTGGTAGTCAGTCTGGGTTGCTACAGATGTTATTTTAGATGTCTATCACTGCCTTGTAGACAGTTTGGTAATTATTTTCTTTGATCTAGTTGTAGTCTCAAGAATAGGAAAAAAAAAGAAAAAAATAGTTTTCAGACTCAGTGGTGTTTATTCCACCATTCCACCAGGAGTTTTGTTTGGATTTGAGTTCCCTGCCAGAGGTTACTCATGCCAGCTGGAAGCTTTTGTAATGTTGGATAGCGATAGGAATTTGTCATGCCTCAAGAGAGATGGGGAGAGACAATGTTTTTACGTAACCAAATTTAACTGTAACTAAGTTATGATGATCCTCACAAGCAGCAGACAAACTTGGATATCTAACAGACATAAATTAGCCTATACACTCACCTGCCACTTTATTAGGTACTCAAATAGCCTGCTCCTCCAAACAGTGAATCATGTGACTGCAACTCAGTATACAAAGCATGCAGACATGGTGAAGTGGTTTGTTTTTTGTTCAACCAAACATTACAATGGGCAAGATGCGTGATCTAAGGGACTTTGACGGTGGTATGATTGTTGGTGCCAGATGTGGGGGTTCCAGCATCTCAAACAGCTGCCCTCCTGGGGCTTTCACGCACTACAGTCTCTAGAGTTTACAGTGGCTGTAAACAAAAACCATCCAGTGAACGGCAGTTCTGTGACCAAAAACACTCTGTTAATAAGAGAGGTCAGAGGAGAACGAGCAGGCTTGTTCAAGCTAACAGAAAGGCCACAAATGCTCAGATAACAGCTCTTTACAACAGTGGTGTGCAGAACAGCACCTTGTTGAATCCATGGCGCGAAGAATTCAGGCTGTTCTGGAGGCAAAAGTACTAGATAGGTGTACCTAATAAAGTGGCTGGTGGGTGTATGTTTGCAGTATAGTTTCAGGTCAGGCATGTATAATCATTTTTGCGCTTACCTTTTCTTATTTTCTTCAGAGAGGACGAAAACACAGTGTGAAAACCACAGGGACAGTCTCCTGGGTACCACTGAGTTTGGTCCACGAGGTCCCCGGCCTCCCGTTGGCCAGTTCGTCCCTGCATGTGACGAGCACGGGGCCTATGAACCTGTGCAGTGCCACGGCAGCACCGGACACTGCTGGTGTGTGGACCGCAATGGACAGGAGATCCCTGGGACTCGCTCTGTGCCCGGCAGCAGACCAATGTGTGAGTGACTCCCCGTTGAAAGACTCACATGTTTTAAGTTATGCTGTACAACAAGGAACCGTTGTGTATCAGTTACAACGGTTGAGGTGGGTTTACCCTCCACTGCATCCCTGATAGTGTTTGGCTCTGGTAGGTATTGACCATGATGGGGGGCGACCTCCGGTGGGACCCACTCCCCGACCTGATGTCCACCCCCTGCCTCCAGGAACGCACCTAATGTTTGCCCAGAGCGGCAGGATAGAGTATCTACCCCTGGAAGGTTATGAAATGAAGAAGGCTGATGCCAAGGCTGTCCTCCATCTACCTGTAAGTTTCTCTAACGATACTGTTGTGGAGAGGAAATTCCTGTTGGGTGGTTGGAGAGGGTTTGTGTGATCTGTATGTATTTTATTTTGGTTGCAGATTGTTATGTGGTTTGAATTGGTTGAGACCGGGGTTGAAAAGGCTTTAGGGACATGACATTGCTTGTGTGTGATCCTTAATTCCTTTCTAATATCAAGATATCATGAGATTTTAATGTTCTTTATAAGATCTTTTTTTAGACTGGGTGTTATTAAGACTCAGTCCCAGATACTGATAGCTTGTTGGGAATATTTTTGTTAGGGTTAGGGGTTTGTTTTGTCAATGAATTATCCCCTTCTAGCCTTGCAAAATGTTCCATTTATGCCCATAACTGGACAATAAGCACTCAGAGGAAATATTTTGCACTGCAGCTGCAAGTTTAGGAAGACTCTAACACTAAATTACATCATTCTCAAGCACAATGTCAAGCCAGGACTGTTTGGTATGTAACATCGTTCAAACTATCCTGGAGAAAACAATCATATCCCCGACCACCAGGACACTATGTGAGGTTTCTCCCTGGTGAATACATCATCAGCTCACCGTCTTCCTCCATTCCATGCCTTTGCTGGTAGTTATACTTGTGCTCTAGCTCTGCCACCATCTGCCTCCCACCGGCTTGCACTTTATTTGAGGCACATGGTGACATTCACACTAATTGCTAACATCAGTGCAACATCTTTGGAATTACAAACTGCATTTCTTGTTACACCGATTTCCAAACCAGCTGGCCTGAGGCTCGGTGGAGCTGCTCATGCTCACTGTGTGGTTTTAGGACTGCTCTGTTTTAATTCATGTCTAGACGTTACTGTCAGAAAACACACAGTCCCATCTGCTGAGTCTTTTTAACTTTGACCGGTATTCTTTGAACAAACTGCACTTCAAAGACTGTTGGTTGTTGACCTCTTCACAGGAGAAAGTAATCATTGGAGTGGCCTACGACTGTGTGGAGAAAATGGTCTACTGGACAGAAATCACATCACCCTCAATCAGCAAGGCCAACATACAGGGAGGAGAGCCCATTGTAGTCATTAAATCAGGTGGAGTCACAGTTCATCCAGTTTCACACCCACCACTCGTCTGCTGCTCATCTCACACGCTTTCATATTCTATCTCCTGTAAATTTGGGTCCTACTAATTGCCACAAAGGACCACAAAGTACCACAATTTACCCCAAAGCGTACCATAAAGCACTACAAAGTACCCTAAACAACCACAAAGCACCCCAAACTACCACAAAATGTACCATGAAGTACCCCAAACTACCACAAAGTACCACTTTGGGGTACTCTGTGGTAGTTTGTAGTAGTTTGTGGTAGTTCGAGGTATATTTTGGGGTGGTTTGTGGTGTGCTTTGGAGGAGGTTGTGGTACTTTGGGGTAGTTTGTGGTAATTAGTAGGACCTGTAAATTCAAAGATTGTTTTACATAAAGGAAAACAACTGACATGCAACACTCAACCTCTCAACAGATGTGGATAGCCCAGAAGGCATTGCCATCGACCATTTGGGCCGAACGATGTTCTGGACAGACTCGTTGAAGGACCGCATTGAGGTGTCTTCTCTGGATGGGTCTCAGCGGCGCGTCATCATAAACTCTGATCTTGTGAACCCCCGTGCTATTATCACTGACCCCCCCAATGGGTGAGTAATGTTTGATCTAAAACTATGTAGCACAAATAAAACTGTTTTTTTCCCATCCTCAGTTCTGATTGGCTGTGTCACATCTGAAGCCTGATAAACACACAGCTGTGACTGCATAGCAATTCATTTGACTGTTAATATACTAACTGAAAATCACCACTCATACTGGAACATATGTGTTGCTTAGCAACCACTTTGTTTCGCTACTGTTCAAGAGCTATGTATATTCCTTGGCGGAAATATAAAAATTATTATCTTTTTATTTCAGTGTTATGTGACCGCCATTTTATAAAAGCAAGAAGCCACTTGATACTGTGCTTTAGTGATTTTAGACCAGCTAAGAGGGCTTTGGGATTTGCGTCGTGCCTACCGATGCCTCTTAGCTGTTCTCACTGTAAAGCAGTCCTATCCCTTCAACAGAAATCTGTATTGGGCCGACTGGAATCGAGATGCCCCTAAGATTGAGACCTCTTACATGGATGGTACCAACAGAAGAGTGCTGGTCAAGGACGATCTTGGCCTACCCAACGGCTTAACCTATGACCCCCAGAGCTCTCTGCTTTGCTGGGCAGACGCAGGTAGGTTTCATACAGATGACTCACCTATGAAGTGATGTCTACCTTGTAATCAGACCCGGGTGTAATCTCTTGCCCGTAGGCACGCACAAAATGGAGTGCATGAATCCTGGCCAGGGTGACCGCAGAAAGGTTATGGAGGGAATCCAATACCCTTTTGGAATTACATCTTATGGGAAAAACATCTACTACACTGACTGGAGGAGGTATGACTCATCATATTAGTCTTATTAGTAGAAACCTTTTTGAAATCCAACTTTTTAACCAGTGTGGGCAGATGGAATGTAAATCATGAAATGAAATCCTAATATGTAATAGGTGTAATGTTTAGATAAATTTGTATTTTTTTAGACTCCTGATGCCTCATTTATAAAAGGTTGTTACAAACAAACTTTGTGGTTCGGGTTATGGTTTCGCCAGGGGTCTAATAAAAATGTATCTTTGTGCCATTACAAGTGGGATATGCTGATATTCTCCAATTTTCTGAAGTGTAGATAAAAAAATAAAAGGAATAATCATTATCCACGGTATATATATATATATATATATATATTTTTTTTTTTTGTATTTATTAATTTTCCCCCCCTACTCTTAGAGGAAAAACTCTGTAAAGGGTAGCTTACTTTATCATTTGGAGGCGTAACATTTCTCAGCAAGCTTAAAGTGCTGAGACTGGGGGTTTGATTCCAGGGTAACATGTTTACCTTTTAGGCATTTTGCTGACATTCTTATCCAGAGTGACTTACACTTGAATGCAACAGTAGAATATGCTTCAATTCCTAGATCAGCAACATTACAAGAAACTGATACCAAGGGTCAAAACCATAGTGCCCTGACAATTTTCCTGTAACCCTAGAATAATCATGTAAGAGAGAAGTGCTAGAAAACAAAATACAAGCTAAGGAGAAAGATGGAAGGGATTTTTTTTATTCAAGATAAGAGCATCCTGGAGCAGGTAGAGGAATAAGATATGATTCAGGGGGCAGAGGGGAAAGTAAGGTACCTTTGAATAGATGCATTTTCAGCCTATGACGGGATATGTGATTCTGCCTGGATTGACGTGCACAAAATTCAGTTAATTTGTCTTTAGCATGATAAGAATCTCAGGAGTCCTTTGTTTGTCTGAAAACACAAGCAACTGATAGAACTAGACATTAAGGACATAAGGAGAGTTCATGTGACAAAATATTATGATACAAAAATCTGTTATGCACCGTGGAGACGAAAAAAAAAATTTGAAATATCAGCTGCTGTCTGACATCTAAGAAATGGCATTCAGAATAGTCTTTTCTCTTTTGCATTGTTTGAACAATGCAGGTAAGCAGCAAGATAGACTCAAAATTGAAATTAAACTCCATCAAGTTTTAAGTCTACTGAGTGGCAATTAAGGAAGAAAACGGCAATGTAACCACTTCTTCTTTCACTACTTTTCTGGTGAGAAATTTGAAACTGGGGTCTTACATTTTATTTAAACTAGCATTATAGAGGTTTTAAAACAAAACAAACTTAAAGAAACCTGCAGTGACCCCGTTTATGGTTTGCACAAAAATGTCAGAATTTACTTAATTCAGATTTTGCTCAAAATATTGCAAGAATATCAAACTGTGAACAGTATTGTGTATTGAACCGAACAGTGAGTTGAATGTATCGTTACATCACTACTGGGCAAAGGTGTGGTTTAACACTAAGTGGCTCAAAGTAAAATGAAATTGCTTAGACATTTCTAGTGTTCTTCAGATCTGAAGAGATGATCTAAGGAGAAAACACTCAGGCCTGAGAACAGGGCTTTTGTCTGGTCTCAGGTGGCCATCTCTCTTTGTTTGCCTGTCTGTCATTTTCCTGGAAGCCCTTCGAATAGCCACGCAGTGACCAGAGGGGACCAATGAGAATTTATTATATCCATAACCATGTCCAGCACATACGCCTGTCAATCACGCACACACACACACACCCCGATATACAGTGTCACCTTGGGTTGTGCTGTCACATCTGCCAAAGCCTTCCTGCAGAGAGAGTAAGAATCAGTCACAGATCTAAATAAGCTGTCATACTGAACCATCACACCACTACGCATCACCTACACATCACACCAAAAGACCAAGGATATTTACCACATGATAAAAGGCCAGCTCTGTGTACAGGCATTGGCTAGTTTCGTTTATACTGGTTGTGTTGGTTAGACAGGAAAACAATTTGTCAGGTTCTTATCAGATTTGAGCAGCTAATTAATGAGCTGGAAGAGATCCTAGTTCATCTCTCTCCCTCCCTCTCCATTTCTGTCACCACCCTTCCCCCATCTCCCCATTTCTCATCTCTCTGTGGAACATTCTGGATCAGCTCCTGGATTTAGTTAGCAAGCAGTCATTTGGATCTCCCTTTGTAACCACCAGCGATTAACAGTTATGTGTTCTCGGTGCCACCACAGTAATCCATGACACTGCTTTTAGTGTAGATTACATACACAATGCTCTAGAGTCAAGGACCATCTCAATACAAAGTGGTGTGAATGTGTGGAACCCCTGTTGGGTATGCAGTTGCCAGGCCAATTCTTAATACACAGTACAAGAATTTCTCTGTTGGTCATCCAAGTTTTATTTGACATGGAGAGTACAACTCAGCAGAGAGTATTAACATGTGGAGATAATTCAGGTGGATTATGATTTAAGTCTTTATCTAATTACACGAGTCAATCGGAAAGTGAATGCCTATTTATAGTGGTACCTTCATGAGTAACTTCAAGCATAACCACAAAATGTGCACAGAACAGGGTTTCTGCCCCTCTTGCAATTGGCCTAGTTCTGCTGTCAATCAAGACAAAACCTGCCTAAAGGCCAACCATTATTCTTCTCCAGTCCTTGTGGGGACTGAGCATGGGGTTACCCAGAGTGCAATGGGGCTGTGCTGCAGGCTCTGTTTGAGGGCCTTATTAACCAAGGAGACGACAGGAGGGATGGGTGGAGAATGGCAGTCAGTGTGTGTGTGTGTGTGTATGTGCATGCACGTGGTAGCATGTGTACCCATGTGTGTGTGCGAGGGCAGGATCAGTGGAGTAAATCCACACTTGAAAGAGAAGCTCAATCAAGTTCTCCCACCCATCTCTCTCTCGCTCTCTCTCTCATCTCTCCGATTTTCCCCTGCTCCCAGTTCACAGAGAGTTTAAGAGTTCACAGGACTGGGGAGCAAACAAGCTGTACAGAGGGTGAAGAGGAACTGCTGAACCTTTACCACTCCCCATCAGCACCCTCTCCCAGCTGTCAATCAACCTCAGGCTACGGGAAGGGGAAGGAACAGCCAATCAAAGGCCTTGACACACTGGTCAGTATTAGTCGGGCTATCACACCACCAATGGACAGAAGATGATCACTACAGAAAGGGATGGAATGCATTTACAACAAACTCCCATAAGCTGCAGCAGTGTGGGGAAGTCAGACCAGATCCTGCAGAATGATATAATTAAAAAAATAAAAAACTTAATAGCAAACTATCATTTTAAAGTCTAAAGCTTCATTTTACAACCAAGTTTGAAGGCAAAATAAAACAACCTCTTTCTTTGAGTAATCACTGTCTAGTCCCTCTTTGTTTGACTCCTGAAGGTGGGTCCACATAAATGACAAGTCAAGCCTGTTCCTTGAAAGAGTAAAAAAAGCGTGACCTCATTTTGTTTCCTGTGCAATTTAATAAAGGTGATTTTACGCTGCCAAACGTGGAGAAGATGCCCTTTATTAGAACGGTGCGTACCCAGGCGGACTGCTGTGCCTTGTGTCCATAGTTTAATCCAATTTAGTTTAGCATGATAAAGGGCATTACTGCCAGCCAGTCCTGCTGTCCACCCACTCACCCCACTCACCCCACAGAAAGAAAATATGGTGCCCTGGGGGTTCATGGGTAGATAAAACACCACCCAGACGTTTTGAGACTGCCAGAAAAATATTTCTATTGAAAGAACTGCTGCTTCATATTCAAACTACCTCATTTCTATTGACATTTATATAGGTCAAAAACTAGGCCAGTGTCTAGGTATTTCTGGTTATGTGTATTAAGGGCCCAATCACTAACACAAGCACAAACAGAACGGTAGCCCCACCCAAAGACCCATCAGCTGACTGGGCTTTTGATGCAAGAACTGACATGTTTATCCCCAATTACCAACATGAATTTGAAATACTGAAATATACTATAATGTACGTATTTTAAGTTACAATAGGGAACGAATGCTACCAAAGGCATATTCCAAGTCTCTTGAAGAATCTATTGATTTATAGTTAGATCTGATATGGTCAAACACCCACAAACAAGAGGCACTTGAGCAGCCTAATGTGCCACCATAATCACATTTAATATGATATATTAACCATAACCATTATTATTAATAAATATGTCTATGCCATCTTCGCACAACACATGGTTGCTAGTGAGACCATCTACTCTATAGAGCAGCGCGACACCCGACGCCTATGGCAGGGACTACGGACTATAACGGACTACCAGGGCAGTCCCCCCTCAACTGTGAGTGCCGACGCATCCCGAGCGGACGACCTGAACTCATTTTATGCATGGTTTGAGGCTAGTAACATCACCGCTAGCTCGCCGGCTAATACTAACACTGTGAGTGCAGCTGGAGTGAGTTCCACCGCTGGGGATGTGCACACACTCTCTGTGACTGAGCACAACGTGAGGAGGGCTCTGATAAGCGTGAACACCAGGAAAGCTGCAGGTCCAGACGGCATATCTGGGCGAGTACTGAAGACCTGTGCTAAGCAGCTAGCCCCAGTGTTCACCACGATATTCAACCTCTCCCTGGCTGAGTCTGTGGTCCCCACCTGCTTCAAGAGATCCACGATTGTCCCTGTGCCTAAGATAGCTTCTCCAGCCTGCTTGAATGACTACCGACCGGTGGCCCTCAAGCAGGCTGGAGAAGCTATCTTAGGCACAGGGACAAT
>OOFE01010857.1:0-10768 GCA_900323365.1 Monocentris japonica
GTGGTCCTTGGCTCTTGGACAACTCTTCTGATAATTCTTTTCACTCCTCTGTCAGAAATCTTGCGAGGAGCACCTGGTCGTGGCCGGTTTATGGTGAAATGATGTTCTTTCCACTTCCAGATTATGGCCCCAACAGTGCTCACTGGAACATTCAGAAGTTTAGAAATCCTTCTGTAACCAATGCCATCAGTATGTTTTGCAACAATAAGGTTGCGAAGGTCTTGAGAGAGCTCTTTGCTTTTACCCATCATGAGATGTTTCTTGTGTGACACCTTGCTAATGAGACACCTTTTTATAGGCCATCAGTTGGGACTGAACCAGCTGATATTAATTTACACTGACAAGGGGCAGGATTGCTTTCTAATTACTGATAGATTTCAGCTGGTGTCTTGGCTTTCCATGCCTTTTTGCACCTCCCTTTCTTCATGTGTTCAATACTTTTTCCCTGTGTCATTTCACATTATTACACATAACTTAATTTATGGACACCTATGGTTTGATTTCTTTGCATGTGTGGATTGCATGGGTTGTTGCTGACATTTGGTGAAAATTTCATTACAATAGCCCCATTAGAAATATATTTACTGAGAAAAATGTTGATGTGTTCAATACTTATTTTACCCGCTGTATTACTCCAGTGCAGTTACTCCTACTGACATTTTGGAAATGCGAGCAAGGAGCAAATATTAACTAAATGCTTCCACTTTTTTTTCCAACTAAGAGAAAAAGACGAGTAAAAAATGTCAACAGGGATTACAGACATGTTGCCCATGCCATAATGAACTATGAGCCCCCTTGCCTAGTCTTTTCATTGCCTCAAATCCTCCAAAAAGTCAAACTAGTACTCTGCCCAATACTACACTGCCCTCCACCCCATCCCCCTGAAAATCCCACTTTACAGAAGAGCTGATGACTGTATGTGTCTGCTATGATGAGAATCCCCTGCAGCTGAAGCAAGGATGAAGGGATAGTAGAGAAAAAAGAAAAGAGAAATAGAAAAAGAGTAAGTTGCCAGAGCATCCTTTGTCTGGAATCACATTCATTATTAACCAAATACCCTGGGTGAAATGAGATGAGGGTTGCTTATCAGTGGGGCCTTGCTTCTGAGGGAAAACTGTGGAGGTAAAGTAGGCCACAGCGTTGCATGCACAAAAAGAAGAGCTCCTATAATTAAATTCCCACAGTTCGTAGGGGATTTTCAAGGCTTGAAATTAGTTTTCCAAGGCCCCAACTCTCTTAAATTGCTTCTTTTTTTTTTCTTTTTTGATTTCCTCCTTCTTTTGAGCCTTCATATTGTGGTGAAGAAAATGGTTTAGGTAAGTATTCCTGATTGGCTACATACACAAAGCTTATTGTGACATAGGTATTTCGGCAGTTTTCTGCAAAGTCAAGTGATTAGTATGACAATGTCAGTTCTTTTCCATGTTGTTTGCAAATTTACAGTTTGTCCATGTATGTTTATAACCCACAAAGACAATTAACTTTATGTTGACAGTGTCTATACAACTAAAATCGCCCATTAAGTGCTAAGGTGATATGGTAGATAGACTCATAGGTAATTACTCATAGATGGTAGTATCCATTCAAATACTATAATACCACTATAATATGTATAGCAAATAGTAATTTGAGAGGTATAACTACAATAGCATCTTTTGTCCTCAAAGGCTTTATGAGGGAGTTTTCAAGAGCAATCAGTCTAGTCATTCACCTGCCTCAGTTGATTTAGACTCTCAGACGTCGAGTATAGTTAACACTTGAAAAATGAATACTCTCCAAGTCATCAAGGGACACTTCAAATTCTTAACTTCATCTTCTCTTTCATGCAGCCTCATGGATTTCAGATTTTACACTCAAAACACTGTTTTAAGATAAAGTTACTGCACTAAAAATACGTGTTACCAGTCAAAAGTATGTGAGCAGAATGTCTTGTTGACATCTGTCCAACCAAACTGAACTGTAGAGGAAACCGTTCCAAAAAACTGCTCTTAAACGAACTAGGTGTTTGATGTTACCTTTGCTTTCCGTCATAAGGAACAGGCATACTTCAATAAAGTTGAACTTTGCATTGGAACCATATAACAATTTCTGATATGATCTGATTCCATTTCTATCTCCGATTTCTATCTCCAATGCTTGTATTTACTGGCAACGTCAAGAAACCAGCAGAAAACAGTGAATGTCATTCATTTAGTCAGCTGACTCTCGGTCACTCAGTGAGCTGAGACTCTGCCTAGGAGTGGGCTATTGATACTTTTTGATGCTATTGATGTCAAGTATGTTCTGGAGGCCCACTGGGGTCCGGCACACCATCAGATGGGTCCAGCTGGTCTGGTTGATATTTGTAACCAAAGAAAATGAAAAGAAAATAGCCGGTGTGACCACTTTGGCTGAGTTTTATTACCTCCACCAATGAGGTTATGTTTTCGTCTGTCTGTCTATCAGCAGGATATCTCAAAAACTTATGAAAGGATTTCCATGACATTTGGTGGACAGATAGGCCTTGGGCCAAGGAACAATTATTGTGGTTGGTTATCTGGATCTGGGATTTGCACAATTAGATGATTATCATTTTTTAGCCATTACTAACTAACAGAGATAGACACTTGATTACAAATCCTAAGGGTATGTTTGCAGGGTCAAGAAATCAAAGTAACATGGCGTCCTGGTGGCTCAGTTGGCTAAGGCGCATGTCTTGAAACATCAAGACAGGTGGTCACGCTTGATCTGACAGTTCCATGGGAGGAGAGAATGGTGGTTGTGGATCAAGAGAAGAGATCCGTGGACCAAACATGCATCTCATCAACCCTGGCTGGGGTGTCTGATGTCGAAAGACCCAACACACCCAATGACCCCAGGTTGCATCACTGATGATGTGTCCAAGTGCATCTGAAGATGTATGTATCAACCAAAATTGAATTGATAGGAATGATGTCTTTGGGTGTAACAGCAAGTTGGAGAATTGTTCAGCATTGACAGAGGTTTGCGCTCTCTGTGTGCCTTCTAGTTCATATATTTTCTGTTAGATCTGAAATTTCTAATCTCCAAATATCATGCTGATTATGTGTGCATCCCTAACTTGTACTGTTAGCTGTTTACCTGGTGGGGTCTTTGGTCTCTGAGAGGATTTCCAGCAGCTCATCATTGGACAGGAAGAAGAACCGTGGAAAGTAGAGGCGCTTCCTCTCCAGGTAGCTATTGAGACCTTTGAGGATCATCTCCAGAAACTCGTTGGACTTTTTTAGCTTCTCCAGCATCTTGTCAATGGACACCACTGCCAACACATGCTTGTCCTGCCACAGACAGGAGGAAACGGTGCAAGCAAAACCTCACTTTGGTAAAACATTTTGACATACACTTCTACAGGAATTTGTACAGTCAGCCACCAAGAATGACCACTCTGGTATGGTCACCTCCATACCACAATTGACCCTTACTTGAATTCTATCCTATTATACATTTGTTTACAAATGGTGAATAAGACAGGAAGATGGCTTTTTGTTATTTTCCTATTTGGAAGCAGTGGAAGGCTGTCACTGCTAACTTGAATGTAGGGGAAACACTGCAATCTTTCTTTCCCTTTAACAACATGCAATGCACACTCCACAGTGAGATTCATGCCCGATTGTCACACCGCCTCCTAAACGAAACTAGACGATGGGGCAGAAATAGACACTTCTCCCGAGGCCTGTGCTACGATACATTTCAGCTGTGATACCATCTCATCTGTACAATAATTCAGCATGTAGCCTCTGGACTCCCCCCAGGAAGGTCCTAAATAAAAAGTCTATCTAATCTTCAAGGTTAGGCCCTGAATGCATGAGCACGCTCACATGAGAATGCTAGCAATTCTGAAATGAAGCACGCAGCCCTGGCTGCAGAGGCAGCCAGATATCCTCCTTGTGGAATGAAAGATAATGCAGCAAGGAGCATAATTCATAACTAGGCTGGAGCTGAGGTGAGAAAAAAATGAGGTGAGAAAAGAACATGCCCTCCCTGCTTCTTATCATTGACAATTCCTCATAGGAATGGAAGGTTAGGATGAAGAGAGGGATAGAGAGACAAAATGCTGGTTTTGGTTTGGGCATGCTCTCTTAAGATATCAAAATGCATCTGCATTTTTTCCCATCATCATTCATCCAGTCTCACGTCTCACTTCTAAACTGGATATTAACAATAAAAAGCCTAGATATTGTGGATATGATGCTGCTGTAGGATACACAGATTGTACATAGCCGATCCTAGGCAACGTGTGCAATACAGACATTTTACAGTACCCACCGCTGTGTAAAAAATTACAATCAATAATGTTCAGAAAGCTATGAAGAGGAGGATGTGTTGCATTGCTTTGACCTGTCAAAAATTCTGCTTTGTATCTAGTAAAGGGCACAATCCAGCGAAGAGAGGCGCAGCCGCTGAGAGACACTTTTTATCTCTCTATGCCCTGCTGTTGCACCACACACACACATCCAGAAAGAGATAATAATTGTTTTCCCTCGCTCGTGATTGCTATTGATTTTGTATTACCTGTGATGATTGAGGTGGAAGCAGAGGCTGTAAATTAAATGACTCACACCAAAAAAGCGTTTCAACTTAAAGAGCAAGTAATAAAGAAGTGGTAATAAGCAGCCCCTCCTAAATCACTCTTTGTAACAATGAAAAACTCCATTTTTGCAGATTAAATCCCTTCTTGATTGGATTTTATGAGGCAACAGTCTCCTTTCTGTAGATAAGACCCAGGCTACTGTTGCCCACTCCCAGATAGAGGCTAAATCAAATCCCCAAGCTCATTAGCCAAGCAAAAATAGCATAGATATAAAGCCTGATTTGGTTGGGTCTGAATGGGCCAAAGCTCCTCTATTCTTTTCTTTTTTAGGATCATTCGGGTGATGCCATTCAATCCTACTAGCTAAGGGTGGTTGAGGGATTCACAATGATTGCAGCGTTTCATCACACTTGATTTTGTCCCATTCATCAAGAAAATAATGAAATAAAGGGGCTATTTTCATATTCGGTCTGCCGACGGGGAGCTATTCACGAGCACAGTGAATGGATAACAATGTTCAAATTGCATGTAGTATATGTGATAATGCATTTTTTATCAGTCAAACAGATGGATGGCTTATATGGGGGAAATGAATTGCCCATGACTGGGATAACTGGATTACATTCTGTGTGGGGAAAAACCACAAACTAAAAAAGTCATTTTCTTTGTCCACCAACACGCAAACATGTAGCCTTGTATATTCATGGCACATACATGCACACACAAGAACATTCCTACCCTCCTCCTTGTGCTCTTTGGTCTCCATTATATTGCTCTAATTACATTGTCAGCATACATTTTGTGACAGTTTACCATGAGACTCTCGCTCGCTCTCTCACACGCACGCACGCACACGCATATACACACACACACACACACACCTCTTTTTCTTTCTCGCTCTCTTTTAGTTCAGGACATACTGACAGCTTAATACTGACTTCTTCGAGCAACACCCCATTCTGCCAAGTATTGTGTGTCTGTGTGTGAAAGTATGAGCTATTCTCTCTTTGTGATTATTATTGTGTGTCCATTCATAATCCATGTTTCCATTAGTACAAACTCTAGTCCTAAGAACCTCATCAAAAAGCTCACAAGGGGTACTGGCTTCTTCTCCCGACAGCCCATTAGAGGGGACATGGGTTGCTGTGGAGGATGTGGTGTGCTAGCGTAATTAAAAGGAAGCAAGTGCCAAGAAATATGTTTTTCCACTCTGGGTTTTTTGATCTGTGATTCTGTAGACAGGAATGGATAATTGACACATTAAAGGGGAAAGTACATAATGACTAGAGGAAGATGTATATTTAGATGCAGATGCAGTGAGGCACTGGGCCAACGATGGATCTTGAGCAGCTCCCAGTGGCTGGTCTGATGATGACAGCCTGGGCAGACAAAAGAAATCCTTCTGTTTTGTTACTTGTGGGTGGGAGACGTTCATGTTGGAACTATATTGTAGGGGTGCAAACAATTTTGGTGACTTTGTATGAGTTTTATTTGAATTAAATAGCCTAAATTCATTCAGGCCTACCCAGTGTGTGTTTGTTTCCCTTCACGGTATTGTTGCTCTCCAAGGTGCTGAATGTCTACATTTCTCTAAAGCAGGTAGTGAAATCACAGAGTCATCATTTGACCCTTTAGATCAAACGGTGCATTATGCTGCTTAAGCCTGGCCTACACTCACATCAAGACAAACTGTAGAGAAGAAGTCACATATTGCACAACAGAGCAGCTCATAAATGAACACTTTAGGTGCAAAATCACAAGCTGCAAATCTATGGGAACTTGAACAAATGACAGAATACCTTTGAATAGGACACTTGTATAAATGTCAGGGGATAAAAGGCGCCTTGGCAAATTTTCACGGCAGAAGAGATGGTCCGACTATCCAAGGGATGGTAACATCTTATCCTGTCTATTAATGGTTGACCCATCATTCCAGTCTTGTGTTTTCTCCATCACCACCAACCTCTGCATCACTGCATAAGATGGTCTTCATGGCACAGTGATGCATGAAGTGTCACTCTACAGATTTTCCTTCCTTGTCTTCCTCCCATCCTGTCCACTGATTTCCACAATGGACTAATGTCTGTCACCTCATGTCACTTGAGGTACGTGCAATGCTAGTGTGGTAATCTTTTTAGAATCTTAGCTGTCATTTAAGCACGGATTCCCTCAGTGCACCTAACAGTTTATCTCTTACGTATCATTACGTATCTTTTTTTTTTTTTTAAATCTCTGCAGCTATTTAGTTGTTAGCTGTTTATTTTTCATCTTTATGATAAAGTGTTTCTGACCATTACTCTTGTCCTACGTGTTTTTGAATGAACACACCACTTAGGAGCCAAGAGGACAGGAAATACTTGGACTGACGGCTCTTAAGGCGTGTACTTTGAAGAACGTACTTGCATTTTCTTAATTGGTCATCCATTTGACTAGTATTACCTTTACTTGTCTTGCAGTGGATCTGCGTCTGCACTGAATTCTACTCAAATGAGCACAACACCTGGCCAAGCATACAAATGGAGACAAAGGACATGATTATTTGTAAATAATATGAATCACTGAACTTGAAATATCTACTATATGAAAATATATAAGCAAGCACTGCTGAAAATTGCAGCATAACTGTGGAAATGTAGGGTACTGGTGAAGTGTAATGTCTAATGATCTGTCCTTCAGGTTGCACATTACAACCATACTCAAAAGTAGAGCATATACATTGCAGTAATTCATAATGTGCGTATTGTCATCTTTTAAAAGAATGGATTACAGCATTAAATGTGAGCTTTTATTAAAAAAGTTCTACACGAAAAATTTAACAGTGGTTTTCAAAGTGGGGTGTGAGGGCCTCTGCGGGTTCTTGACAGGATTCAATTGACTAACTAAAATGGTGTCCAATCATGTGCCATGGAGGACCAAGAGTCTGGCCCTCCGTGGCACATGATTGAGCGCCTGCGACTATGCGGGGAACCCCACTCCGGGGCAACACAGGGAGAGTGATGGCAGTTGGCCACAACGCTTCCTCTCCAAGGCTGCGGGCATCTCCCTGCTGTTTCCACACACACACACACACACACACACACACACACACACCATGGTACTCCTGGCACCTCAGCGGATGGAGGAAGACCATGCTGATGCACCATCAGGGCATCAAATATCGGTCCTGGCTGCCTCTCAAAAAAAGGCCCCGCTCGAACTCCCTCCAATCCTCGAGGGACATCTTCTAAATAAAAAAAGAAACCGTTGCAATTCAACTCAAAATTGCTTGACGTTGTAAATTAGTGAATGCAGCTTTAAGTGACTGACTGTCTGAATGACCTGAATTTGGCTCCCGCTGCCCATATCTCGCGCCGTGGGAAAAAAGATAATGTTAGCGGTACTGATCTGTAACACGGGACTGTCTGACTCTACACCTACTGATCCTCCACCTACAAACTGAGAAACCATTCCAGGCACCGGATCAATATTGGCTCAGTGTTTGTCCTTGTGTAGTCGAGACCAAAGCACTAGCACACCCGGTCAGAGAACATATTTTTCCAACTTACTGAGATGAAATGAAATAAATGGAGCGTTGTAAATAAGCTGTCACTCCCCAAATGCAGAAAAGGTAAATTGCAGATTATAGCTTTATTTTTATATGGAATTTTGTGTGGAAACACTATTACTCTTATTTGCACATTTTTCCTGTTTCTTCTTTGTCTTTCCTTTTCTTTCCTTCTTAAGCTTCTCCTCTCTCTCTCTCTATCTCTGGAGACAGGCCACGGTAGGACCTCCAACCACAGAGCGTGAGACTGATCTGATGAAAATGGTTAATGTGACTGTGAGGATGATTCAGTGCTGCCTAATGGACACACACGAACACACACAAACCATGGACTGTAACAGTGTACGTGCCTGAGAGCCAATAGCACTCTAGCTCCAGCCTGCAAAAATTGTGATAGATGTTTTTTAGAGATAAAGTGTTTCTTCTATGTTACAACATACCATGCTTCAGATTGGGCCACCAGGAGCAACTAATATACTTTTTTTTTTACAATTATTTACTTATTACTTGCTTATTTCCCAGGCTGCCCGTTTGCCAGATAGAAACCTCGCTTGAGGGTCCGCTGGGAAAGTTACACGAACGCGAACGAGACAGAAATACACCCGGGCCACTTGGGAACAGGGGAGAAGTTGAATTCTGACACACGGAAAATAAAATGTATTACTGTCAACAGCAGACATCTGTGAATGACATTATGGCATCTGTTATTAACTTGAGGCACCCATGGGGGCTCTAGGAGAGGAAAAGAGGGGAGGAGTCATTTATCAGACACTCAGATGAAGGTCTTGACCGATGTCAGCGTCCACTGATTTTCCCCAACATTCTCCATTTTCCTCCTTAAAGTAGCTAGATGAATAATGGCACTGACTATAAGGTTTGATTTTGATAATAACTTCATAGATTGAAGTTTCATCCAGCAGTTACTTATTAGTGGATAAACAGTAAGATGTTTTTCTGGTGGTTAATAATGGAAATGGCTCCAAAAGCATCCAGGGTGATTGACCAGCTTTTTCACCCGTAGGATAATAAATTAAGGTCTCCTTCTCTTCTCCTTTTTGCGAGATCAAATTTGATCGCATCTACTATTGCGAATTTCAACTCAATGAAGTGTTATCCCCCTTTAAGCTGCAGCGAAAGCTACTTTATCTGACAGGGTTCTACACACACACACACACACACATTAAAGCAATCTCACAACTGTTCTAAGTCTACTAAGCGAAGTGGTCTGTCGGTGTAGTACATTCAACATTATGTCTAATCAATCAACTTTCCCAGCAGGAAAAGCAAACTCAAAATAACACAGTATTACCCATGAGAGTCAGACTAGGCATTTCCTTTTATGATGCCACAAATAGCAGACATGCTTTGAACTATAAAAGGCAAGAGAGAGCGAGGCGGAGTGGGCAAGAGAGGGTGAGAGTTAGACCCTCATTACAGTCTCCCGTCTAAGGACCACCTTCTTGTGGTGAAGGTTGTTCAACTCCCCGAGGAAGAGCTAACCTTTACTTTCTCTATCCTGTAATGATGTATATAAAAAAAAAACAAAAAAACTTTTACCTTTTGAATTGACAACCTTTATTTGGCAGGCCCATACTGAGGTCAGAAAACTGCTTAAATATACATGGATTGTTGTTTTCACGTCATTAAAAATGTTCTGTTCTACATAGTGAATCAGAGCATCATTTAATTAGGAATTCTTCATGGTGTGGTGTGGAACCCCAAACAGGATACTGATCCCATGTTCAGGAAAGCCTGCTCTGAGAAGAACCACAATACACTGCGTGCACAATTATTAGGCAAATTGTATTCCTCAGGATTAATGTTATTGTTGAACAAATTCAATGCTCTCAGTCAATCCAAAATGTTATTGAACCTCAAACCTGAATGTTTAACAAAGGAAAACTGAGTTTTGTCTTTCTCAGGGGAATATATATGTGTGCAGAATCATTAGGCAACTAAATTACAAAAATAATTTTTCCCAACTCACTTGCTTATTCTCAATTTTTAGAGTAAGTGTAACAAATAAGTAACACAAAATGGCAATTAGATCACATTTTTGGCCTTTCAAAAATATTCAGTCACTGCCATGAGCCTTCCATCCATGGAGTCTGTCAGTTTCTTGATCTGTTCACGATCGAATTTCGCTGAAGCAGCAACCACAGCCTCCCAAATGCTGTTCAAAGAGGTGTATTGTCTTCCATCACAGTAAATCTCACATTTGAGAAGGGCCCACAAGTTCTCAATAGGATTTAAGTCAGGTGAGGAAGGGGGCCAGGTCTTTATTTGGTCATCTTTGAGGCCTTTGCTGGCTAGCCAAGCAGTGGAATACTTGGATGCATGTGACGGAGCATTGTCCTGCATAAAGACCATGGCCTTCTTGAATGCTGCGGACTTCTTCCTGTACCACTGCTTGAAGAAAGTATCTTCCAGAAACTGGCAGTAGGTTTGGGAGTTGATTTTCAACCCGAAAAGATCCAACTAGCTCATCCTTGATAGCAACCCATACCAGTACCCCTCCTCCACCTTGCTGCACCTGACTTGAAGTGGTGCCCTGTGTCCATTAGTGATCCAGCCACGGGCCCATCCATCTGGTCCATCAAGAGCCACTCTCATTTCATCTGTCCATAAAACCTTTGAAAAATCTGTCTTCAGGTATTTCTTGGCCCAATCTTGACGCT
>OOFE01010860.1:0-13831 GCA_900323365.1 Monocentris japonica
AAGGAAGCTGAACATTGAAACCAGGTGTCATACATACAGTTGAACAGCATGGGCATATCTGTGAATGCGTGTTTAAACTTCAATCCATGGGAATATGTACTATTGGGCCTAACGTGAACAGCAAGGAGACTTCACTGACCACGAGCGATGTGAAACCTCGGAGGAAATCTTCATCACATACACACTTACACACTTTTTTTTCCCACCCTTATTTTTTTCCAATTCCGATCTGGACTGCAAAATCGCTCAAACACTCAAATCATAATTTGTGCGCCATAACAACAGGTAAATTCACCTGAGACAGTTGCCATAATGTTGTCAGCTTGGCTGAGCCGGTGTCAGCATGGAGGACCATGAGAAATAATGAAATAATTGTCGACTTCATTGGTATTTGGGGAGACGCCTCAATTCAGTCAAATACTGTAACCGACAAAAACCGATCCAACGTCTTTAGTTACTGTGACACTGCATGTTTGCTTCTGTCCGGCATCGCTGTCAGCTCATATTGGTGTGGGATATGGGTAACATCCTAGGCCTGCAGAGTCCAAGAAGCTGCTGGTCAAAAAGAGGCTCTGACACAGCGCATTCCTCCTTGGCAATATGCAAAAACTAAAGAGCAGCATACATTCCTAGGTAACCTGTCTTTCCTATCCCATCATGCACTGCACTGCTAGGGTTCCCTGCTTGTGCTCATTCAAGCAGCGAGGGAAAGCATTCGTCAGCACTTTCCCCTTCCCAGCCATGTCTCCCATCGTAAGTCGGTGGCTGCATTTCATTTATTTGACAGCTCATTTGTGGATGCATGTTGCCGGCAAAGGCCTATATCCAATTTGAAATTAACTTCTGCAGTGTAAAATGTTAACATGCATTAACGTGTGAGCTACAACTTGACTATTTACAAATACAGGAGGCGCTGACTCCACTAGAAATCCTGTCAAGGATTCAGCTGCTCAATGGCCACCAGTAAAGGGCTTGAAGTTTACTGGGAAGCGCCCAGGTACGAACATATATGAAAGTGTGTGAGTGTGTTGAATAGCATTGCTGAAAAAGTGCGCTCATACAAACTGTCCTTAGTAATTAAAGGTTATTGTGGAATGCATTCGCGATGCCAGCTCAGGGTCAAAGACCTTCTTTCAACCTGGCATTAACATGTCTTGTATTCGGACGACTTTTGGGCCGGATTTGGGTCAGAAAACTATTTGCTAAATAATTGCAGGTGGGTAGAGATCATAAAAAAAGTACCTCATATCCTTGGATAAATGAGTGATGGATGAAAATGATGATGAAAATGACTTATGCTTCTCATGTGGCTGGATTTAAAGACAAATTCCATCCTCAGACACTCTTACACTGTTATATGTCATCAATCTGTGATGTTTATTGTATTCCAGTTATTTTGTTTTGTAATACACCTTTTATATTGTACCCGCTTTCTCTCAACCTGCCTTGTCTACTTCTATGTCAGTTATATTTCCTACATTTCCCAGAATGCTATTTGACAACCCCCAGAGAACGGGCGCGAACTTGTTGTTTTCAGCTGGGGGTATTACATGTAGGTGGAGAGGGCGAGTTGTTGTTGCCAGTGGAGAAAAAGCGAGAGTCGTGCCCCTTATCCGAAACGCAACATGTCCTGTCACTACGTTGCATTGTGGACTATTGAGTCGGAGGATCCTCTACGATTGATTTCTCCTTGTATGATTGATGAACGTCGGTGCAAAATAGTGAGTCTAGAAAGAAGCCCTTTGCTCTTTGACTCTGAGTGAATGACACCAAAACCTGACGTTTACCGTTGATGTTTTAGATCGTTGAAAATGTTTCTCCTATTAATCTATCTCCTCTGTGTTTTCGGGCGGATATTTTAAAATCTGTGTCTGCATTACGTTTTGCGGCTCTCCATCTCTTTACATTGCTTATGGGCGAACCAATTGAATCGCTGTGTAACAGGTATTGCCCAACGTTAGTCAACCACTGCTGCAACAGCAAACAGAAATGGGAATGGTAAACAGTCATCTAACCTGTCTGAGTGCCCGCCCACACACACGCGCAAACACGCACACACACGCACACATACAATACACACACACACACACACACACACACACGCTAGGGGCCTCATAGAGAAAGCAAAATGGGTGACTAATTATTCAATATTTGGGGGGCCAACATTATGATACTAACTGATGTCCACTGCTGAAAAAAGGGGCAAAACCCAGTAATGTTAATCTGGCCTACACTAAAAAGGCAGTGTTCTATCAGAAGCACTGCAGACACCACGCTTACTCACAGTGAATCAGTGCTGTCTAGTCAACAGGTTTCTAAAGTGTGTCATTTGTGGATCTGGGAAGTTTACGCCTGCTGGGTTTTGTTTAGACATTTTTCAGGGGGGTCTTCGGTTTACGGATTACGCATTGGGGGCTCGGTGGATAGATCTCTAAACATTGTGATGGAGGGACTGCTACCACATCAGTGCATAACAGTAGCAATCAGACCAGTTATGTAACAGTAATGAAGTTTTGTTGAGGAGAGGTTGGTATACTGACACCCCACCGTCCGTTACTGTACTCTATATTGCAGTGAACATTCAGTTGAGGGGTAGAATATAGTATAGGGTTCGACTGATATGGGTACTGATACAAATATTTCTGGATTGAAGCTTACCATAGCTGATATTTTGTGCTGATTATAAGTATCTTTAAATTTGACCATTTTCATGGCCCAAAAATTTCCTAAAAATGACCAGCGTTCAATATTTCTCAGGGTGGAAAAGCCTCTGAAACAGCATTTATTTTGAAACCCTGGATGGCAATAATACTAAAAATAATAAACATATCCATGCATATTTGTGTAGAAACTGATCAAAATGTCTCATTGGAATCAGTTCGGGTTAAGGGCTTCCCCATGGACAGTCAATTCTACAATAAATATGCCATCAATCACACTGCATCAGAGATGAACTGCACTGACTGGGCCAGATCCCATTTTACATCGGAGGACACTATCGTAAATCAGTCTAACCCTAACGTAGAATGCACCAGATACCTACACTGTGTAGGTTACTTTACGTCATGAGTGTAAAACACACAGGTGGTTCAATATTCACATGTTGGCTTCTAAATGGTCTATAACAGAGCCTGTAGGTCATAATATTTTATGTCAAATTATAGGATTATGTTTTTCTTAGAAACGAACTGTGTGGAGAACCTAATATTAAGATAAATACACTGTTAAAGAATCAAATTTCCACCAAGGAGTGACACAGGTGACAAACATGATTAAAAACATTACTCCAAAAGACGTTTTAACATCACGGAAAACTCGTGGCAGTATTTTATACTACCGGTGAATCTTTTCAAACATCTGTTTGACAGCTGCAGCCCTCAGTAGTCCCCTGGCCGGTTGTTTGGTGCAATTTTTCAGCCAACGTCTAGCCCATGCCCATCTAAACAGTTTCCCCAAACTCCATTCAAACATCTGGCAGTGTAAGGTTGCCTTGTTTATAGGTAAACGTTCAGACAGCGTAGAACATGACGTAGGACCTCTTCTGAATCGTTACTACCCGCTCTTCATTTCGGCATACATCCACCACACCAAGTCGCACTTCTTAATATATTTTTTTTAACTTTTCTAATCGGTTCACCTGTTATTTCTACAATATTGTTCCGTAAAAATATACCGCGGAGAGAGGTGGCGAGCAGTGTAAGCCAATTCTTAAAGTTTAAATTCCATTGAAATTGAGGGCAGCTTGGTGGATTATATGTATGCCGAGTTTACGAGTGGATCCTAACGATTCGTAAAAGGCCTTAGATCATATTCTGCCGGGTATGTACGTTTGCAGATAAACAAGGCTATCTTTAACTGTGAGATTTTTCAATGTAGTTTCGCGGGATGGTCTCTCCAAATGCAGGTATCGAGGCTTTAGTCGAAACATGCAATACCGCAGTCGATATTGTAAGCTACGGCAAGTAGACGCTACCAGACAGCAACTTCACCAACCACCGAAATGCACCACGCTGTCAAAATGTATGCCCATCGGAACAATCAAAGCAATGTTATAGTACGGTGCATCGTTTCCAGGTTAAAAAACCTTACCTGCTTCTCGGTCTATGGCCGCCGGGGGCGGGCGGCGGTTGCCATTTTAAAGCGGTTTGCTGTCCTGCCAAAAATTATATCGATTCCACTGAATTGTCGATTTCAATCCAAACCAAATTTCGATTTTCCAGCAAATTAATAGTTTATACCCACTGGTATGGGTGGTAGTTCACATATTTAAAAGGTCGTAATAGATCCCCAGCTTTCCTGTGTCAAGCTGTATGAATTTGTTTAACAATACAGCCCTCTCTTTCCACGCGGCCCCCGGCTGTTTTGTCGCCGACTTGCTCCTGAGGTTTTCGGCTTTGGATTGGCCTCTCCTCGGCAGCTGGGGACAGCGTCAAGTCGCACACAGTACAAAATTATACGGCTTCCGTTCACACTTTTCAAAATAAAACGCTTGCCGACGATTATCGGTCACAACACACGAAAGTAAAAATAAAGACTATATTTGAGGCGAAATTCGTTTTGTGGTGTCTTCTACACACCAGTGTGTAATCGTTCTTTTTTCTAAACGTGACAAATTGTACGCTTTTATTTTTAATGCGAATTGCAGTGCTCCCGTTTACTCTAGCTAACTCTGTCTACCTTGACGTACACGGAGCCTGGAGAAGACAGACAGTGGCATCCAGTGGATACAACTTGTAACAGTGTAATTTTAACATCCTTTATTGTAGGAGGATGAGGATTGTATGAGGATTAGACATTCTAAACCACATTAGGTATACAAATATTCTTTAAAATGTGACATATAGATAGATAGATAGATAGATAGATAGATAGATAGAAAGAATGATAGAAAGGAAATTATCACATTTATTTACCTTTACAAAGTTTATTACTTTTATTATTCCCATGATCTAAACAAATCCAGTCTGTAATATATACATATTTAAATTTACTTTTTGATGACTAACTAACTGAAGATAAAGTAAAAACTTCACCGGATAATGTAATAACACATCAAAATCACTGTCTTCATGTTTTATTTAAATTGTTGAAATTTAATGCTTAGAAAAAGAAGAAAGTGTCACACTTTGCTACACACTTTAAACAGACAAACTTGTGTATGCACACAGTCACACACACACAGAAACACACACACACGCACACATACAGGGCGATATCAGTGTACTGTAGTTTCTTAGAGAGTATAATATATCAGAGAACCAATGTGATAGATCAAAATAGTGCAACATATCCAAAAAATAAAACAGTTGAAGAAAAACAGAAAGATCTATAAGTAAGACAAATAGGTAAAACAAAGCCTTATTGCAACATATTAAAACAGTGAAACAATGTGAGTAAAACAATAATAATGAATAAAAATCAATAAAATCCATAACCAAAGCAACTGGGTAAAAGCAAGTCTATAGAGGTATGTCTTTAATAGTAATTTAAAAGAGGAGACGGAGGAAGCTAGCCTGATCTCTTCAGGCAGTTTATTTCACAGTACAGGAGCCATAACAGAGAAGGCACGATCCCCCGCTGTGGGCAGGTTCATAGAGGACTAAAGAAAAGATCACAAATATAGACCATTTTGAGCCTTGTGTGTGATCAATAAGATTTTAAAATCAATTCGAAAACTTACAGGCAGCCCGTGCAGTATGAAAAGAGAATTACACTAGTCTAAACGAGATGAAATAAAAGCATTGATCACTCTTCAAGGTCAGCAAAGGATAAAAACAAACTTAATTATATTTAAATAAGTCTTTGAATGGTCTTCAACTGGAGTAAACAAAACTGTACAACTTTCTTAACATGAGTGTTAAAACAGAGGTCTGAATCGAACAAGACTCCCAGATTCATAGCAGTAGGCTTTACATTGACTAAAGGCTGAGGCTGCCAAGTGGTTGATGGAGTTAGGGGGGGTTATAATGGGTAGGTAAAGTTGTGTATCGTCTGCATAGCAGTGAAAAAATATATTATATTTGCAAATAATGTGACCAAGAGGAAGCATATAAATTGAAAATAAAATAGGGCCTAAAATTTATCCTTGGGGCACATCACAATCAAGAGACACAACAACAGAGAATGTTCTGTTGAGGTGAGGTAAGAATGGAACCAATTAAGTGCAGTGTCTGTAATGCCAACCCACGTTTCAAGGCGGTTCAGCAAAATGGTGTGATCAACTGCATCAAATGCTGCACTGAGATCCAGTTGAATGAGGATGGAGCAGTCGCCAGCGTCGGCATTGAGGAGTAGGTCATTAGTAACTTTATTTAGTAATGAGAGCAGTCTCAGTGCTGTGGCGAACTCTAAAACCTGACTGAAACTCAAATATGTTTTTGTTATTGATAAAAGATATAAGATGGGAGGAAACTCAACGACCTAAGATAGAAATGGTAGTTTTGAGATGGGGCAATAGTTGCTGAGGAGTAGATGCTCCAAATTGTGTTTCTTGAGTACTACTGCATGTTTAAAACAAGGGGGAAAACCAGAGGAAAGGGAGATATTAATAATCGATAAAATACATGGGCCCACAGTCCCGGGAACCTCCTTTTAAGTGAGAAGGGATAATGTCAAAGTGGCAGGACAAGGATTTCATATGAGAGATAATTTCCGCTAAGTCCAAGAGAGGTATTGGATTTAGGTCCCTCAGCGTGACAGAATTAACAGGGGGGACTGAGGGGTTGTAGATGGCAGGGGGGCTTATGGAGTCTGATGTCCTCCACCTTCTTTATGAAATATTTAAAAAATCCTCACACTTTTCTGGGGAGGTATCTCAAATTCTCAATTATGGCTAGGGGAAGCGGTCACAACACACTCTGCCTAGATTCAGAAAATGTGGTTTATGAGCCCAGAGACTTTCCAGAAGAAACAGCATACCTGGAGTACACAGTTGCTCCCCACAATTCATTGATTGTCTCCCAAAGCTGGCTTAAGATGATGCAGAGAAGATGGATGGCTCTCAAAATACAAATCCTTGCCTATAATTTCAGAAGTGATAGGGAAATTTAAGGCAGGAGGTGTGGAGGTCCTCCTCCAGAAACAAAAAATGCTCACTACATGCAATTTCCTGCATTTTTATGATATTTGGCATAATTTGTGGCACTTCTGAAGATCGTTTAGGGGATCCAAATATTTTTTTCTGCTAGGAACCCAAAGGGAAAAAACAGGAGTACAATAGTGTTAATCTAATCACCTCAACTGGCCTGTCTCCTCACATCTGAGGGTGAGACTGATCCTGCCTCCGTTTAGGTCTGTTAAAATATTGCAGTGTATGCATTCATCATTATCTAGCTAACGTTGATGGCTGTCAATAGGCAATTTTTTAGATAAGTCATGATACAATGGTAACTTTGTTGATCACTATAGCATATCTAAACAGTAACGTTATATCAAAACAATGATACATGTATCGAAAAAGGAATATTGGATACAGGGAATTCATTATTCTCTTATCTTATGCTAGCTAACGTTAACTAACCTAACATTAGCTAGAAGACATTAGCAACGTTACATATCGATAATGTTAGCCGTTAACTACATGTTAACTACATGTTAACTACATGTTTGATTAGCTGGTGCCTAGTTAGACAGATCATCACTTTGGGGGAAATTATGCTGTTTCATCACTCACGGTGTGTGTGATCGAATGTCAGTGGCTTTTTTTTTTCTTGACATGATCTTTTCACGAATGTCTCTGCCTTCCTGGTAGGCTAAAACATAGCGAGTGTACGTAGCTGCTAAAGTCTAGAACCAAGGTATCATTAGCCTACGTTAAGCTTTCTCTGCTATGAGTTTACATTACCATGCCTACAGATCCGACAGGTAACCACATAATCCGCATAGTCCTAGAGATTTTGTTCGCTTTGATGTAACATTGCCTTTAGTTTATTTAGTTTCACGTGAAAGTGATATAGACAATATTACATTGTCAAAGAAGTGGTAGGGATATGTCCATATGTAGGAATCTACGCCCATGCTCCCCTATCAGACCTCGCCTAATTCTGACACCAAAAACAAACACCGCTGCAACGTGAGCCTCAACAGCTTACAGGACGAGGAGGAAGCCAGCTCCAGAAAACGCCAAAAAGATGGCTGATGACTGGCTGGGAAGCAAAAGGGCGACCAGGACCATGGCTCAGAGAGTCGTGAGGAAAGCCCAGAGAAGAAATTACACCTAAGGAGCTTCTCACCCATGTATATAGTTGTGTTATGTAAATACTCAAAATCTACCTGTGATCATAAATAAAAATAAAGGTATTTAGCTTCATTTAAATGATTTGGTGTTTGTGTTGAGCTACAGCCCCTGTTGTGAAGTAACTGTTTGAAATCAATGGTATGGTAAACCCCTGAATGTGAACTAGAGGAAGTGTGTGAGGATGGTCTGCACTATTGTGTTGCAGAGTTTTGGTGTAACATCACTCTATCTTCTGAACAGTCAAAAAGAAAAAGGTTTCCATCAAGTAAGTCAGCCAAAATTAATTTGACAGATGTCATTTTAAAAATACATCTCCCATCTTGTAACAACAGTGTGTCATCTGAACAGTTGAGCAAGTTTTTCATTAAGACACAAACTTGTTAATTTCATGATTTTGGTATTTTATTATGTTACAAGTTGAAGTTATCCCTGTGCAAAGCCCACACAACCGTAGCCTAAGTGGCCTCACGGCATCGCTGTCATTTGCATTTAGTTGCATCTTGAGTCTGAATATGGAACCTTGGAGGAAATCCTGACCAAACGTTGTGCTGTAAGAAGCGGCCGGTCAATAACAGGATCTGTGTTTGTTTATTGTGTTTTTTTATGTAACTCCTGACTGCAAGCCAAGTTTCCCCTGTTTGGGATAATAAAGTACGGAACTGAACTGATGTGATGGCTTCCTCCTTGAGCACATACAGGTGAAAAATAGACATTCAAAAGATTGATTTCACTGTTAAAAATAAACTTGAAATGTCTAGTGCTACATTATTACATTCCAGTTATTCACCCACCCCAAAAAAAATAAAATTTATCAATGTCAAAAATATTGCTTATTGCACCTTTCATTTTGTCTCCATCTTTGGTGCTAAGTGTTCATTTCTGTGGTGTTTACTTTGCCATTTTAGATGCTTGCAGTCATTCATGTGTTGTGCATCACTTCCTGTGTACCAGAGGATTTTTCCCAGGAAAGACTTAACAGATACCGGGTGTTTAGAACAGCAAATGTAAAACCTTTCATGAACTGGCTAGAGGTTAAATCACCATTATGTTATATCAATCAGTGATAGAGAAAACAGAAGGTGATTAGTCCTTTATTTGTCTTAATATCAAGAAGTACAGTTTTCCCAAGTTCATAATTGTATTCAGCTGTGCCATAATCTGAAACAAACCAGTATGCTAATTATTACATTCTGAGTGTCACTATACAAGTGACAAAAGGACAAAAAACAAATCGTTGCACTGTCAAATTTGCACAATTGCAACACTGTTAGAGGGAGAATAAACCCAAAATGTAAACAGGTGTTAAAAGTTTCATAAATTAAATGACAAAAAACTAAATGCTGGGAACACTGATGTACTTTCCAGTATGCTTGTGTATGTTTTAGGGTACAAAGTCATTCAATACTTGAATCTCCCAAGACTTCACAGTTTCCTTGGGAAACTTGTATCATCAATGACTTCTTTTACTTATAAAGCCCAAGCCCTATTTCAATTTCTGCAATATACATTTCTATTATACACAATCATAAAATTTTCTGATGTAGATTTTGTTGACTGAAAACAGACCATATACCAATAAACATTTAAAGGGCCTCAGGAATCAATAAAGGCAAATGTTCATTTAATATCGGATGGAAAATGTATTCAAGTTACAAACATGGAAACAATTGAAAAACTTGTCTAATGAAAATGTATATCTGCTTTAGATTATACACTTAATTTACACCATTTCGTGCCATTTAAAAAAGAAATTCAAAATTATTTAAATGGTTGCAATTTAATACCATCAGTACAACTCCAATTTGACACACAGCCGCATGTAGTCTATTATCTAAGGCTTCAATTACACTTTTCATTTCAATGTGATTTTTTTGATTTTCATGTGAGTGTGATGGTTTGTGATCTGTGCTGATTATAACATGAGTGAAATCAACTTGCCTCTTCACCTGGAGTGCCACTGAATTTCAAGTTTTCTATGTTGTGTCTATACAAAGACCAGTGATCACTTTCTATCAGTAATTTATTACCGTATGTCAATAAGAAAAATAAAAGAGATAACTATTATCAAAATAGTTGTATGTAATCGTAATACTTATAACGCAATATCAAACTGAGGTTTATGTGGAGAGGGAGATTCATTTTTGAAATTCATTTTTGTTTCTTTTGGTGGTTGTGTGCCTTATGGTGATCACCGACTGGAGGCGATAGACCTTTCATTTACCACTGAGTGAAACATATATACTGTCAATGTATTTTTGGATCTCCTAAGGGTGTAAAAGGCCAGAACAAACATTTGATAACTAACAAAGTCAATCTCCAGTTGTCGCTGTTGGAGCAGCACCAGGATGGACATTTTGATCTTATTGGCTCTAGGTAGAGCTTGCTTCTGTTCACAAATGCAGAATGAGCCACACGCCGTACGATTAGCATGTATAGGACGCATAGTGTGAATGCGTCCTATACAGCAAAATTATTCCAATCTTAACAAGTGTTGATTTTTCAGTAACCCATCAACTCTGATGGTGTGGATGTAGAGAAAACACTGGCATGGCGTTGATTTTTACACCCTAAAATCGGAATTAACACTGACGATTTTGCTTTCCAGTGTGACTAGATGGACAAAGCTGTTTAACCCGGAGCCTGACAAATGACCATTATCTGACAGTACACATCAATGCTCTTTATCAGGGAAAGCACTGGTAAGGATTAGACTTCAATCCCCCCCAGATTTTCACTTCAAACTCTTAGTTTTGAGGCTATTAAATCACAAATATTTTGTGTTCGTTTAAATTACGACACATTTGTATTTGAGACTTGCAAACTATATCTTCCCAACAGTTCAATGAAGACATTTGGCGATTCCAGCTTCCAGGTAAATTACTTTTCTGGACTGCAGTTGCTGCAAAGGACTAAAAGAACAAAGAAACACTTTTCATGCATCATGGCCTCCATCATAGATGCCATTAAGGCTGAAAAAGTATCTGCGTTGTTTTTGTCCACTTTTTTGTTTTTCCACTTTCCACCATCTGCAAACTTACATTTAAAAATGTTAATTAAACCAGTGTTATAACGCTGATTATTTTGAGAGAGCACATTTTAGCTAGATTTTTTTTTTAAAGCCATGAAGTAATGATGCAGAAAACCATTTTTTTTCACAATTGTCACTATTTGTTCCTCTAATCATCCTTTAATATGCAAGTAGGATGAGGCAAATAAATGTAACGTGTCGTTCAGATGAAGCTGATTAGACCAATGATTTCCAATGTCAAACACAGACAACTAATGTTAAGCCAAGGCATCCTATTCACGTGTCTTTAGCTGATGATGATGCCCTTTACCCTCTACCACGTGGGCCTGAGATACTGAAGAACCTCCTTGCAAACGCTATGAAACTATTTGTCCCACAGATACACAGAGACGTAGGCACTCGTATGCTCTTAGAGAGCGCAATGAAGATGATCTCTTCACCCAGAAGACATCATTCAAAACAAATGCATTTTGCGTTTCATTGTTGCAAGCGTCCTCAATTTAGTAGAGTTAATGAGTAGCTGCATCCTTGTTTCTCCTCTCACTTATTATATCAGCAACTTCAACAATGGTGGCATATGTGCAAAATTGCAGTCCCAGCATCTTGGAGATCATACTACTCTTGACTCAAAAAACATACACCTGGTTTTCGCCCGTTTCTTTTGAGAGTCGTAGTGAAGCATCGTTTCTTGGCCTGCTGAGGAGGGCAGCCTCTGCTAACAGTCCTTGCCACCATTCAGGCCGTGCATCTCAACAGGACGTCAGTCTATACCACGTCAGCAGTGCCGTGTCCATTCGTCTTGGGATAGTTTCAAGCCATCGCTTCCTCAGACAAGTGGTTAATTTCTACACCTCTTTCTCTCCTTCACTGTGAAAAGATGTCCGCCTTAAGTTCTCCTTGACTTTCACAAACTCAGGAGCTTTCAGAGTGTCCTCTTCGTCTTTCTCCTGCGTCTTCTCCAGCTGCATCGGAAACAGAAGAAATGTTAAGTGAAGAAAAAATTAGAATATAGTACAAGACTTTTGTGTACGAAAACGTTTCCAGGTGATTTTCTGAGACTGGTGCCATTGGGGTCTTACCATTTGAAGAAAAAAACACAACATCCCTCAAGTAACTTCATTTGGTACTTGGAACTTTCAACCCCCATGTGATTGGAAAAGATCATGATCAAGATAATCAAGGTAATTCTAATACTGCCCCACTATTCATATAACTTATTTAAGGTCACTAAGTTTAAGCAGAAATTTAACAATAAACCTGCACTATTTGCTCTACAAAACTAGTGGTTGTTTTACACTATTACCAGAGTGAATGTGTTACTAAGGGCACATTCAAAATAAGGGCAGAAGTCAAAATAATCTCAAGAATTCAGTTTTAAAGACTTTTTTTTAACTGAGACTAACATAAGTGAGAAGCTGTTTAAAGATGCTCTATTTTCCATTGACTATAGTTGTTGACATGAGGGCAACATTCACAAAACAGAAATTCATTTTTTGAGATGAAATTCTGAAATTGGACGTAGTTCTATGGGGTGCCAAATTTTACCCCATGAATTTCATCCACTAAATTCATTTTGTGAAACACACAGCATGCATTTTGTGGACGGAAATGCATTCTGTGGACTTTGTGGCACAAAATGAATTTCGTGGTTGAAATTCATGGGGTAACATTTGGCGTCCCATATAGTTCATCTACAATGACTGTACAATTTTCTAATTCATTTTCATGAAGATTGGACATTTATTAATTTACAGTGTCTGTGTGCAGTGTTATGCCCTCCAATATCCCATATCAGTCAAAACCTAGTATGTCCAAGTGTGTCCCATACCTCCTCCAGTTTCTTGTGCCTCTTGAGTAGCTCCTGCTCTAGAGGAGAGATCTTCTTCCGGGCCTCATCCTCCTGCTTCCTCTGTTTAATCGTCTGTTCTCTCTTCCTGGCCTCCAGCACTCTCTGCAGCTCTGGCTTCATCTCCACACCGACACCCCCCCTGCACCGCAACAACCACAAGTCACATAGCATTAGACTAAACAAAAAATAAAATATAGCCGCAAGCGGCTAATTGTGGGTTCAGACCCTTTTGTGGTTTAACAAATCTGAAATTGTGTTTTAAAGAATCTTTAGCCTCTCTGGGATAATCTAGTCCAGATTTGACCAGTGTAAGTATAGTGGCCTTTGATCTGGACCTGGTCTAATGTGGTCTGGATGGAGAAAAATCAGTGAAATCGCCCTTTTTCAGTTTTCACAAATACAATAAAGGTTTCACAAATCTGCGCCAGGCCCACGCCATTGTTTGGCAACGCCATCACCCCCTATTGGTCAATTTCGAAAACATTTTGGGGACATGTTTCAACAGCTTAATTAAAAATATCCAACACCGTCATTGATTTATGACCAAATTTGTGCCAGGCCCATGCACATGTTTGGAACTGGTGGAGCCCCCTATTGAGCGATTTCAAAATAGTTTTACACACGTGGTTCAACATTGTTATGAAGCATATCCTGCGAGTTTTGTAATGATTGGACAAACAATTTCTGATTTATAGTCTGATTTGTGTTATGCCACGCT
>OOFE01010862.1:0-13661 GCA_900323365.1 Monocentris japonica
AGAGTTAGAGTTAGATAGATAGAGTTAGAGTTAGATAGAGTTAGATAGAGTTAGAGTTAGATAGAGTTAGAGTTAGATAGAGTTAGATAGATAGAGTTAGAGTTAGATAGAGTTAGATAGAGTTAGAGTTAGATAGGAGTTAGATAGAGTTAGAGTTAGATAGATAGAGTTAGAGTTAGATAGAGTTAGATAGAGTTAGAGTTAGATCGAGTTAGATAGAGTTAGATAGGAGTTAGAGGGCATCGGGGAAGGAGCAGCAAAATGCGACTGAGCTGCCTTGACATGCTTGGCATGCACTGGCAAAATCAACTACTGGCTCACCGATGGAGCAGGAAACGATGGCATTGCAAATAAAGCACACATTATTTATACAAAGCCTTGCTCCTAGTGAATTCCATCACCAGCTCCGTCCTGGCTCGACCTCCATTGTATTAAAGGCAATTCCTCCAATAAAGGGCAGAAGCAATTTTGTTGGGAAACTAATAAGTCCTTTCTCAATTGATCTTGGTTGAGTCTGGCAGCAGTCTCTGAATAAAGGACCGGCCATTAGTGAAATGTACAACGTGCACCATGAGCCAAATTGAGCATGGGGTAACTATTAGCTGTGTATCGACATCGACACACACAGTGCTTGCCAGAATGCGCGCACATACACACACATACAAAAGTTGTGCTTACCAGCTGTCCGACTCCAGCTCAAGGAGGGACTGACTCCTGTCAGAGGCACAGTGTAGACACCACATGTTGCCCTCTGAACCCCTACCGCAGACCCATCATCACCCTGCTCTCCGTTACTCCATCCCTGGGCTAAATGCAGCTTTCCCAGCCTATCCACGCTTTGTTCAAATGAACAGCGAGATGCTTTGCTCTCCTCTCCTCGGACACTTCTCCAGCTCTGGCCTTCCCTCAGAGCCTTGTGAGGAGGGGCGTCCGTCGCAGTGGGAAGCTCAGGAAGAGGGAGGGAATTCCTCCAGAGGAAACTGGGTCGTATGGCAGCGGGAGCACTGATGCCCCGCAGATGAGGAGGGCCTAAAGCAGGGCAGGGGGAACAAGGAAGTGGAAAGGGCAGAGAGCAAGCTCTGTGGGAGATAGCATCAGATGGGCTATGTTATTAATAGCAAGAGGATCTGAGTGGCAAGGATTGAGCCGGGGGAAACCCCTGTATATACCACTTCAGCTGCTGTTCCCTGTGGTTAAGGAGGTGGTCGTAACGTGAGCTTTACCATGGCACCCCCACAGCTTCGTGTGGCAGACACATGCATATACATATACAGTGTCTGACAGTCACCTTAGTTGTACCACTTATTCACTACGACTACTACTTCTGCTTCAAATGATACCACCGGTTGAATCTCTAACAGTCAGTTCTGAACGAGTAACAGCTGCAGCTGAATGAAGGTTTGACTCAGATCTCCTCCCATCTCTGTGCCGATATCTAAGAGTGATTTTCCCCCGCCCATTCCCTTGCCTCAGTCCAAAAAGCGAACGGCGAGGGCCTATGCATTTCCGTATAATGACATCATTAACCAAACAGTGGGTGTGTATCCACCGGGGCCAAGATGCTATCGAACCAGGGGAACCATGGAGCGTAAAGCGTTGTGATAACTGGGCTAACAGGGGTGGTTTTATTAGAGAGGTCCTACCATTGCTGATCCCACACTCTAACCCCTCTGTTGAAGCACATACATCTGTGCTTCAAGAAAACAAATTCCTAATTACACTATGTAATGTGGAAAAAAAAAAAAAATCATAATAATGACAGAGAGCATAGGGGGTTGGTACAGTGCCCCTCTTATGGGCCATTACAGAGCACAATAAAAAAGAGCAAAATGGTGGAAGTTCATGTACAGTGCAGTAGAGAGAAATACTGAGAATCTGGAGGTCATAATAGCTAATTACAGAGCAAGCTAAGTTAAGTTCCTCTCCCCGGGGACACATCTGAACAACTATTTACTGACCCTCCATTCTGGAAGTTCAGTCTCCCTCTGGACGATAGTAACCATGCTGAAGCTGAGGGAGAGCTTGACTGGCCCACAACTGAGAAAGAAAAACCCTGAACCAAGCCCAATGATGCAGCTTTTTGTGCAGCAGCAAAAAGTATTGAGTATCAAAGTAGTATTTAAGTGAGAAATTCAGCCCAGCCCAACCCAGCCGGTTCCCACTGGCTTCAAGCGTACGCCTCAAGCTCTAACCTGAAGTAAAGCTGCAGCAGTTAACACCCAGTACATCTATCTGAATGTGGAGAAGGATGGTTTCAGACAGCTGCCTGTGATCAGACGTGGTTATTTCTGTTCTCCTCATCTCCGTCTTGACAGTAGACAGCCAGATTATACAGTAGTTTAGGAGAGTTGTTTACCTCACAGAGAGAGTTTACCTCACAGATGAGCCAGAAACCTTACCATATCCCTCAGGGAGGCTCTGCTCAAAGGGATTGTCACTCTGTGATTAATCTACAAAAGATTCACTGACTCAAAAGTATTTTGTTGTTGGTGAAGCGATTGGCTGTTATGTTTTAACCCATCACTTCCTGTGGATGGAGAAGTTTTCCCACCAGAGTACATACCTGACATCTGAATTTCACTTGGACAAACACACAGCCCCACTATAGCCCCACTATAGCCCCACTATAGCCCCACTATAGCCCCACTATAGCCCCCCCCCAGTCATTTAGGCTGATAAGATGAGTTTATTTTTACATCCAAATCTTGCCTAGTGCAGCTTTAAAATATATGTGGTGGTACTTGGAGAAAGAGCCAATGTGGTGGGCTTCCACACATATTTGTCTGTCATCAATTCATCAGACAGAACATGAACCCGGGTGACACGGAGGAATTCATCAAACAGTTGGGCCCTCTAAGATGAATAATTCTGGCCTGGTGCTTTCAAAAGTGAATTTGCTGAGAGAAAACTCGACACCGGATGGCTCTTTGAAGGGCTCGTGTTACAGACACACCTGTCAGGCAGCGTCTAGACTCCCAACATTGTAACTCCATCAGTTACAGCTTCCGCAAGCCGGATTCTTATACTTATATTCTTATACTTGTATATGCCATCCACCTGCTGTACATCCTGGTTCTACTTCATATTTATTGTGTATTTTATTGGCCTTGTATTTGATATTTTTATATTTTGTTTTTTGTGATACCGTTATGCTGCTGCAAACCCCAGAATGTCCCCCCAGGGATCAATAAAGTATCTATATTATCTTATAAGGGAGTCCCAGCTCGGGTCCCAGTCAGGAACGCCAGTCCACTGTCCTCCTACACACCCCTCTACCTTCACCTACAGTGTCCAGACCTCAGCGCCACTCCCTTACTCTCCTCTTCCTACATTTGGGCCGACAGCAGGCCACTCACGCAGCGGTGATAAACGTCACACATTGCATGAGACTGGTTTTCATTCAGCAGGGACAGAAATAGACCCAATGACAGACATTACATTTTCTGCTCCGCTTGGTAAGTAAATTGACCAGCCTGAGCGAGTGGGGCGGCTGGAGACAAATGCGTCTGCTCGTACCTCCCCAGATGCCACGTTCTGCAGCCGAAAACAACAACAGCGCTGATTAGAAACACAAGGAGCTCGGCCGGATTCACAACGCGGAGCCACTCGGGAAGGGATTTTTCAACAAGGACCTCTTATGCATTTGTAATTACATGGCAGCCCACTAAATCACACACAGACAATGTTGTGTACCTGTGTTGGGTGGTGGTTTGGTGTGCATGATGAAAGTCGTTTTTGTTTCGTAAAAGCGGTTAACCATTGTTTTAGAGTGTGCTCATCGTAGCTTGAGAAGCAGGATTATTGTTGGCCTGGTTGCTTTTACAATCCATTTCAACATGCTATTAACTGCGTGCCAGAACTAAACGTACACAAACAAGCAAACAAGCAAACCATTTAACAAAGAATTTAGTGCAGCCATAAATGTTGTTTTCCATTACCCTGCACCGACTTGTAGCAAAGATCCCCACCGTGTGTACCGTACACCCACAACAAGCCGGCACATTTATAATTATGAAAACATGAAAATAATTTTGACGTGGAAACAAAGACCCAGGCAGTGACCCTGTGCTCTCTGGCTAGGTTCCTGCTGCATCACCCACGCTCCAAGGCAAGCCTGGCCCAGGCCAGCCAGCTGACCGTGCACTATAAAACTGCTTGGCTTAGGTCCAACCCTGTAATCCCTGAGCTCAGATCCCACCCACGTGTGGTCTTCAGAGTGAGGCAGTAACCCTGCCCAAGAGAGAGAGAGAGAGAGAGAGAGAGGATTATCTTAACTAACCACAGGACAGGCCACTGCCCTCGTGATGGACATGCATGTCGCTCTGGGCTGGCCAGTGCTTACTCAAAGACAAATGCCAAATGCACGCAAATGACCCCCAACACATACAAGCGCAAGCATCGGAGGAGGAAACTAGTAGATGATAACAGACAGTTGATGTGTTGCTGATGGCCATGTGGCAATGCATCTTTTTAATGTTTATGTTTTGCTATTATATCATAGCTCCCCTCCATCTTATCTCTGTTAATCCTCCTGCCATGACTCCATCCTCTTCCTGAGCTGCCATCTAAGTTCCAGCGCCATGCCAACACCATTAACCCACAGCACCGTGATGAGAACGTGGCTAAATATTGAGTGACAAAACAAGGAGGTTGAGGCATGTTTGAGTAATCCAGACAGGAGAGAACCGGGCCATAGCTATGCCTCTGAATCAATACAAATCCATCTATCTCAAGGCAGAAGTCCTCATACAGTGCATTCTTTTCAATTCAAGTCACTTGGCTGTATTTTCTGTATTTCTGCTCCACAGCAGGGTTGAGGTTTTATCATCAATTCCCATCTTCCATGTTTGTTATTGTCAGGTCTGAATGGCCTGCAGACAACCTGAGCAATGCCTGCTGCTATGTGATGATTCAAGACAGGAAATATTTTTCAGATGTCCTGCATAGATACAGAGCGTGACACTGCATCGTAGGCAGACTCAGGAAGTCCAACCGCATGAAAACTGGCTCCATACTTTGTGACACATAATACTAACTAGCAATCGGATTTTGCCCTACCAGATAATACCACAACACCTAACACTGATTGAAACTGAAACTTACACTTTGAAAGCACCCATCACCACAGGGTTGCACGTTGTTAAGACATGCCTCTGCCTTATACAAGAAACAACATGTTTGGTTTTCCGATGAAAACAGAGGAGAGCCACAGAGTGACGTCGGCAGGAGACGGGGGGGAAGAGCTGCTGCCTCGTTGGTATTCAGAAACACCTCGCTAGTCCAGGAAGAGATAGTCCAGCTGAGCGTGATCAGACACTGTCTGAGAACGGCTGGACACTGGCTCTGTGTGACTGTGGAAAAGTCTAAACAAAAACACAGGGAGGACAGAGCAACCAGGCAGGTAGGGGCATCAGCTAAGCCTAAAGAAGACAGCAAGGAGCAGACAGAGCCGTTTGATGACTGACACCCGAAATGCTGAACCAGTGGTCAGTATCTCCCCTGGGGGAACTTTGGCTTTCTCCTTAGCTCTCGGTTCCCTGCTGCATGGGAGTAGTGTTGTCACGAAACCAGAAGTTTCCAGAAGTTTCCAGAACTAAGGGTGTGATCACACTTTAAGTTTGTTTTCTTTGGTCCAAAGCATACTGGAAAAGTTTACTTTGTTGTATTTTTGTTTTCGCTTTGTTTAGCTTCACACTGCCCAATTACAAGTGAACCAGGGCTTGTAAACAAAAGTCACATGGACTCTTAAGTAGCCTGTTTAATGGACAGAGTTTTGGTAACCTGTCACTCCGCCAGGTTACAGGCGGCGAGGGGAGGAGTCAAGCAAATCTGATTCCCTGCGGTCTTTGCTGTACTTTTTCTTCTCTGGTGTTCATACCAGTTGAGAACACACAAATAACAGAATATGAGCATCAGTCCAGACTGCGGTTTGCCCTTGGTTCATTCTGTTATGCTAGGCTTTCCAAGCATGAAGAACTGCTGGCTATCAGATGTCAATGTCCGTCTCCTTATACCCATAAAACCTTGCATTTTGGGGTTGTTTCCTGTAGTTGGTTTATATTACGTTCTCGCTCCAAACAAACCGCACCGCTGTTTGCTTGGAGGAAGACTGAAACACACATTTTCAGACTTGCTGTGGTTATTTGGTGTTCGAATGACATTGTTTTCACATGTGCAAACAAACCGAAATAAGGAATAAACGCTCCAATGTTCAAATAAACCGGTCCAAAGAAAAGCCATCAAGCAATGTGGGAGTTCAGCTTACAGTTTCTAAAATTCAACACTGAATACTGAATTCAATCTTTTGCAATGGTGACAAAGCAGTATTGGAATTTCAGTCATCATGACAACACTACATAAGAGTGTGCCAGGAGGCTGGCAACGATCTCATTGTGGGTGGCATGACTCAGAACCCCCCACGTCCACCTCCACCACCACTGTCAGCTGTATGATGGACTGATCAGGGCCAGAGCAGAAGGAGGGAGGAAGGAAGCTACAGCCGGCCAGTGAGCATTTGCTGCATACCCCATAGAGTTTCTCCCCACCCCCTCTCTCTTTCTCTCTTTCTCTCTCTCTCTCTCTCTCTGTCTTCTCATTACCTCCCTGCCCTGCCATCCATCGCTCATCACTGGCACCGAGTGGGCAGTGCTGGCGCCCTAATGAGTGATGGGTAATACCCTCTGCTGTCCGTTGAGCAGGACCATCAGGGTGAAACCATGCATCCTGAGATAAAGTCCTAGCTGAGTGGTGGTGACGGGCCGTGGATCCGCCTGCTGGCCCTGCTAGTTTCAAGGGCATTTTATCTAAGTGAGGGAAAGGAATTGGGAGTGCAAGGAGGAGCAGCTGTACGTCATCTGCTGGGAGAGACAATACTGAAAGATGAGGGGAGCCATCTATTAAGCTACCACATGGGAAGGAACGGTTTGATTTAAAGCACCGACAAATCTCATCAAGTTTAGGCCCAACTAAAGCAATTACAGTGCTCAAGGTGTTAGAAGCAACAAAGAAAATTCAATGGCATTCAGTGTCACAACTCATGGAAAAAGAGTTTGTGTAAACACCATAGCACTACATCTGCTCTAAACTGATAAATTGAAAAATACTATAGGTCTGAAAAAAAAAAAAAATCAACAGAAAGTGCGGATGAGATGTGAACCTTACCTCCATCTCAGATGAAATAAAGTACAGCTGACTCCAAGCCCGCACAGCTCTAAACTGATCTAGCCAAACTAGAGCTGTAAAGTTCCTTAGTCATATCTCCACAGAAGGTCTGTCTGGACAGGCAATGATGCCGGGAATCCTATCTCTGGTGCCAGAGGAACTTGCAGCTAGTTGGGGTTAGTGTGGGCACTGGGCACCACCCTGCTTGGCTCTGCTCTGCCAGCTCTTGCCCTGTCCCGTGTCTGTGGTGCAGAACACACACTGAGGCTATTGAAGGACAGGCAGCACCTCTGTCTACACACCGGCTCTGGGCGCTGTTGACGTTGGCATCCGGGATAAAGGCTGCCTTTCTCTCCCCGGCTTGTCCCCTGTACTCCTGCTGGAGTTTTCACCTCTGCCAAGGAGAGCTGTGAGGCTGGAATGGAAGAAAGGTTGCGTGGCGGTGTTACGCCGGCTGTATGTGCCTGCCTGTCAGGGGAAGGGAGTGGCCTGCCTGGTGTGACACACTTGATTGCCCCTCCTGATTGGGGGACTATTTTTGGCTTTCAATGGCACCCTTTCTCAAACTGAAACTCTATGCTGTGTGCTCTCTGAATGCTGACGCAAAGGGCCCTCTAAAGTCTTTACCATGCCCATGAATAAGCACACCAGCTACGACACTGCATACACTGTCATTCATCAATCACCAGATAGTTGCTGTCTTTATTTTATTCACTGTGAAATACATTTTCACGCAGCAACCAGTCTAAAAGCACAGCACATGACACCTCCCTCCCAGCTCTCCTGTCAGTGGTCAGCACACTTGAAGAAATAGGGAAGTAGTTCAGAGTGGGGAACTCCCAGTTAGTTACAGTTAAATAATGTGAGAGCAAACATAGCTCAGTGTTCAGGAGAGAGCGATGGGAGTGACTTGAATGGTCCATGTAAATCTAATCAATTACAGCTGCTTAACCATTATCAACAAGTGAAGCGAGCTACATTGCCCCTGAATGCTCAGACCGACAAAGAGAAAGCACTTTTTCTTATTTTTCCACACCAAGGGTTACTGCCATAAATCATACAGCAAGAAAACTGGATGAAAGTGGCACAAATTGACACACTTATCTCAGCATAAAACGTTAAGTAGCTATTACACATTTTACAGATACAAAAATATAGCTGTAGCCTGATCATGTGACTACCATTTATACCCTTCAAACAATCTGAGCAATCCTTCGATACTACTAAAGAAAAGAGTCACCGCCACATGTGTGGGTCAATCTCACATAGTTCATTCAGTGAGCTGATACAGACTTAAGCACAACTGTCTTAAATCACGCTGGGCAACATCAAATTGTTGCTAAGCCAGTAAACAGTGTGCTTAGTTTTGCATTTAAGATCGATTTTGCCAAGTGGGTTTTCTTGTCTAGGTCCGTACAGCAGTTCTCATTACACTAATAGTGAGTCCCATCTGGCAGAGTTGTCGATGTTAGCCTTGACGAGCATTTCAACCACGCCGCCATGTATATCTCATGCATAGCAACATATGCAGAAGTCTGCGAGTTATGGCAATGCAGATCGAAAGAATGTGCACAGCAACACAGACAAATCTACTGAGTCCTTGAGAAGAAATTAGCTTTTGAGTATCCTCCATTCAAGACGAATCAGTCCAGTCTATTCTAAGGCTGGGTTAAACTGGGACCACTTAAAGTGCTGACTGTGTATTTTTTCTTTAGCATGTAGATCTCATGTTGAAGAAGCCTCAGGCTGACTCAACACCTCGCGGTCCCCTTGAACACTTCCTCTTCAGAGGTGACCTCTGCTTACCCTCTGAACGGGCACTTCCCCCCTAGCTCCAGACCGAGGGTTCCTCCTGCAGCCCAGTCCACCGTTTAGACAACTTGTTGTGTCAGCTAGCTGCACGCCTGTCAAGGATGTCCTGCCCTTTTATAAAGATGCCTCTCCTAAAGCCCAAAACATAACAAGTCTGAGCCGACAAGCAGGGTGGTGTTCAGGGTGGTGTTCAAACATGCTGGTGTGATACACAAGTAAAGGCTACCAAGGAAGTATACATTATCTCATGCAGCAGGATGTGGTGGGTGTGATGGCTGTCATTTCCCAGAAGGACCTCTATTTCAGAACTAGTTCTGCTTAATTTGCTCGACTATGCTTCTCATCGCTTCAGAACTGATTTGTATGTATGTGGCTTATCTTGTAAATGCAATGGCATGAACTTGCTTCATCCAGGTCAGTATATTTTATGGTAAGTAACCCTAAGAGGCCTCAAATATACTGCCTCAGCATGGCTGAAAGGATCCTTTTCATTTATGTCTTGGAAGCACACTGAAATCTCAGCAACTTTCCATTCTTGTAACATATGAGTCAGACAGTCAGCAAAGGTTATTTCCCTTAGCTGAAAAATATGGATGTCAAGTAGAGGAAGGATCAGTAATTGTTTTTAAGGATGAGAAGGTGAAGAGTGCAATATTTCAAAAGAACAGGAAATTAAAAAAAAAGTGCTCAGCTCCAGTCATCATTTTCTGGAAAGTACTTCTGAGGGCCAGTATTTCAACCTTTTGTTAACATGTAGCTAATGTAGCTGAGCCCTTCATGTCCCCAGTAGCCATCTTTTATCCCAAGCAAAGCAGCGGGAGATGTAGTGGACATGGGAACACTGCCGACTACTGCACCTCTAGCTGTTTTCTGACGCAGCCTGACAGTAGTCTAGACTCCGACAGTGGGGATCCTCCCATGACAATATTGTTTTTCTACAGAAGAGCTGTCGCAGTTCCTATGGCCTGAGGGGCTGTTTCTCTGAACGTGGCTTATGAGTACCGTCCAAACAGGCAACTGAGGGGCCTGACGGGGCCTGACGGGGCTTGTCGGTGTTAACATAATCGGCATGTAGGAGCACTCCTCCCTACCGCCTTTCCCTCCTCTCAGGTTACCTGTGCAGCTCAGACACCACAATGGAAAGAGATTACTGCCAGCAAAGATTATATTTGAATTGCTCATATCAAATAAAAAAAAAAAATTCAAGAATTTGAGCAGCACAATTTGAAACTGAATGTGATTATTATTGAATTTAACTTTAAACTTTAATTACAAAGTCAGTTTTCTCAATTCAAATTCAATTTTAGAGCTTTCTGAGACACACATCGCAAGCCAAGACTCAATACAACAACATCGGAGAGTGTACTGGTACTCCTGCTATTAGTTTTCACTAGCCACTGTGGCCAATTCCGGACATACGCACACACACAGGTCTCTGGTCCTCTGGCACAAATTTTTCAACAAATTCCCATCCGAAAGGTAGCTAGTGAAAGTACAGAAACGACACAGGGAGAAAACAACTCCCTAGCTCAACCAGCTTTTATATGACTATTACTAAAAACAGCCAGGTATAGGCAGTTCTGCACTAAATCATATCCAACAACAAAACATGATCTCTGAATATTAAGGGTTTTCTTGGCCTCATGTGTTTCTATTCAGGCATGAAAAAGGTTTGGGATCCCTTGGCCTATGCCATGGTGTGGCAGTGCTGTTATCCACTGTCACCACCACAGTGAATCACCTATTACACATGAACACATCTAACCTGTGAATGTGTCTGGTGGGACAGCTTGGCTGGCACTGACACCTAAAGCCTGGAGCCTCTTATAAATAAACCCCCTTCAAAAGGAAATCCATGTGATAATTGCAGTACAATACCCCTAAGATTTGGAAAAATCCTCTCCTAGGAACAGTCGTGTCATAAACTCCTCCTGTGTAAAGAATTTCTCTCTCATCTGTTAAAGATACCACTGTGTTTGAAGCACCCAACAGATGTAGGAGAGACTTCGGCAAACAGTATTTGCAAATATTTTTCATGGTTTGTTTAAGCGACTTAGGTGCCAATCAGGTGGGGATTACCACAAAGCACTCAGTGCCAGAAAGTTACGGCAATCACCGCAAAATATTTGAAACTCATTTGAAAGTCATTTAGTATACTTATCAGTGATTGTCAGCTTACCTGGATTGTCCTGACGCAGTAAGGCCCACCCATCCGGCACGCAGGTTAAAACAAATGCTAGGAAATTATTTGCAAATACTATTTTACCCAAGTCAGATGGAGGAATCAGATGCAGTCTTGCTCGTCATCAAACCCAAATAACAGTAATAAACAACTCTGGCATCCAGAGGTACTGGAGTGTAACGCCTCTGTTCACATTTCAGTGACTGCAAGCAGAGTGTCTTCGCTTCTGGAAGCGTTTTCCTTCAGCAAAACCACATGGAAAAGCCAGCAGCCAAGCCACAATCACCACGGGCCATTTGGCTACAAATGCAGGGTTCTACCACAAGTGGAAAAAACACATACTGGTTAACTCGAACTTGATTCTTATACCATGTGCTCCATGCCTCTGGAATGTCAGGTACTTTCAGCTGTGCTATTGGACATTGCTTAAGTACAGGTGGTATTTCAGCATTGAAGTGGACTGATATTTGTTGTATGTTATGGATTTTATATCACAGTGTATCGTAATCGCTGTGCAAGAATGAACCACGGCGAGTCCACTCAGAAACAGAGAAACACAGCATCTTATGCTTCAAACCGAGCTCCGTGTGAGGAGAGGGAGCTTTTCCATGGCCGTCTAGTGGAAAGAACAAACTCACAGCTCCGTTTTCCTTGGCAGGACTCGGGGAACAGGATGCCCACTGTGAAAGCGCCATTCAGTTTATCTCAGAGCAGAAAAGCACATAGGCACACTAGTTATTTGAACACGTCTCATTTCAACACACAGTCACAGAAAACACGGCTTAGAGGCAGAAAAATATCAATCTATCTTTCTGTGCCTCTTGTTTGTGATAAAAATGATTACCTCTGGAGCTGGCAGCTACAGTAAAATAGATCCTTTTATGTCAGACAGTCCACATTGCAGCCTATTGGGAGAAATTAATCAAAATAAGAGATTTCATAAGAGTCAAAACATAGTCTGAAGTATATATTAATGGATGTATTTGTTGCAGTATGGGCATGTCCACCTCTGCTAGAGTCTTGGCTCTGCTGCAGCACAGATCCACTGCTGATGTGACAGTGAGAGCTGCCATTAGCAGAGCAGCAGCAGAGAGACAGGGGACAAGCCTGCGGGTCGCCTCTAACAGAGGTTAAAATAATCCCCTGCACAATGAAACGTGCCAGACAGTCCACACAGAACCAAAGGACACATGCAAGAAAAGTGGAACAGATGAATTTCTAATGAACAGCATTTATTTCTCAATCAGCTTGAGCCACACTGACTGCAGACAGCCTGAAGTGATCCCAACGGACAATAATCTTTTGTTATGAAATATCATTACAGCCAAAGTGTGGTGATTGTAGGACGAGTGGAGCATTCTCGTCTTTGCCGAGTCGGAGGAGCTGTCCTGCCACAGTCGATGTCTCACTACAGCGCTGTTGTTGTTGCGCAACTGAAACAACATGACATGCCGTCGTTCATGTGGTATACCAGCTTCAGAATGGCTGTTATGTCTGCTGACAGTAATTGTGTCAATAATTGGAGCAGACAGAGCGAGCAGCAGCAGAATAATCCCCCGCAGCTTTTCCTGACACATGTCACGGGGCCTTATGGCAACCTGTTGACAGCAATCGCAGAGACCCGGTGGGCCAATGCCGGGCATGTGTAAACAGCCTAATCCCCAGCGCAAACTGGTTCGACCCAGCAGCCCGAGAGGGAGAGTATATCTATTGGTGCGTGAGGGTGCGTATTCACATCAAGCATGTTTGAAGCAGTTTATCCGAAGTCTGGGGCGTTTACTTTACTTCGGTTTGTTTGGCCCGGTGAGAACGATATCACTCAAGCTTGTGTGGCACCAAATGATGCCTGAAAATGTGGATCTGAACGATCTGGACTGATGCTCATGCAGCTATTTCTCGGTGTGTTCTTAACTGGCATGAACACCAAGAGCACAGACAAGCCCGTCATGCTAAACTTTTAAGTTTCAAAATCTGTAATCTCGCAGGATGACAGGTTACCAAAACTCGGTCCAATAAACAAGCGAGTCCTTGTGATGTTTGTTTACAAGCCTCGGTTTTCCTGTAATTGGGTAGCGTGAAACAAACCACCAAGCAAACTTTTCCGCTTTGGTTGGAAACTAAGAGAAAGAACTGCATGTGTCATCGCACCCGTATTAACATAAGACAGGAGCACCATCCACCTACGCTGGGCATTTGGGGAACAAGACAGCATTTGTTCATTCGCCATCTCAAATGAGCCATGTAAAATTCACTTCTCCAAACACAATGAGGATGACTCAAATTTGAGGATGGAAACAAATAGCACGTGGCGGTGTCGGTGAGTCAGAGTCTCACATTTGAATTCCACTCAGCCTCAGCAAACTCCAGTAAAACTCATTTTCCCAGAGTATGGTGGGGCCGGCAGAGCAGGCCGCTGTCCGGCTGTCCGGCCCTACCGCCTTTGAAACGGGACACACGATCACCAGGCGGCTTGTCACGGCTTCCTGGCTCCCTCGCCCCTCACTCT
>OOFE01010862.1:29914-43239 GCA_900323365.1 Monocentris japonica
CTGCCCCCCCTCCCCCCCCCCCCCCCTCTCTCTCTCTCTCTCTCTCTCTCTCTCTCTCTCTCTCTCTCTCTCTCTCTCTCTCCCCCCAGAGGAAAACCACTGTGGTTAATCTGGCAAAAACAAGTGGAATATTCCAGAGACAGAGAGGAAACAATACTAATATCAGATGCAATATGGCAGGCACAATAAATAGCAAAACTGTCAACTCAGGAGGTGGCAATATCGCACCATGCAACCCCAAAAGGTACAAAGCACTGATTTAGAGTGACTGCGGGTCTCAGCCGCAGCATCACACTTGTACACATTCAGACGACAGAACGATTTGACAAGGGCTTCAGACTTTGATGTTTCCATTTCACGCCGTGAAGAAAAATCAGAGCGAGCCACTGATATCAAACTGACCACTACAAGGCATGTCTGCCACTCAGTAGTGGAGAATGAGTCTGCAGCGCTCAGTGTGAATGAGACTGCTGGCAAACTATGACAGAGCGCCGTGTGAGAAACAGATTGACAGGCCCGCGCTTGGTTTGGCCTATAAATGGATGTAATTAGCACCCTATTAAACATGGCACAGTTTTTACAACACAACATTTCACACAAAACAATTTGCTACACAGGGCTGCAGCCTGTTATAGAGCGGCCTTCTCTGACGAAAGACCAAATTAAAGCCGTGCCATTATTTGGGTGAGCGAATCTGACTCCTGAAATTCTCAAATTCATCTGGACATGGAAGTGGTTGGAGGAAGCCCCGCTGAGATAGCTTTGAGGAATGTCAGGGACCCGCTTCATGCCGTCAGAAAGCCTACAGCATTTTGTCCTCAACAGACAGTGCACCCTCCAGTCCACATTAAGCGTGAAATCTAAAAGGGCCTAAAGACCCTGCCTGTTAACTCCGGATAGGAACACTTGGACCCTTGAGAAAAAAGGGTATAGTCCCTCTCTGAGGTGGGGGAATACAAGTGCATGAAGCAGCCACTTTTATTGCGCAATCATTCTGTCAGAGTTAACTATGGCAAACAGTGGGGCTTGGGTCACGTCTGCCTGGGAAAAAGTGAATGAGGAAGAAACGTGGAGTCTGCTGAGGAGGGACGGGGGTCTTTAGCGCTGTTATGAACTACCGTGTTTGGACAGCTTCATGCGAGTCAGTGACCCGGGCCAGCCGAGAGGTTAGCACGCCAGTGATGAGCCTCTCGTCTTGCTGTTTCAACGCTGTGGCTTCCCTTCACACGGCCCTCCCCCCCAAACAATAGCTGTTACTGTCACCTTCAGCTCGCAGGTAAATCCACAAACAGACAAATGGTATGAGATGACAGACTACAGATGGGGTAACTTCATATCTGTATGAAGAAGCAACTGGGAACTGGGGAACTCAATAACAACCCCGGTTGATTCTCCATGATCACCAAAAAGTCTGAAAACACTTTTGGGTGAATAACTGTGATAGTAATTGTAGTAATAGCAACTACGCTGTCCCCTAGCTGACTCCCTTTGTTCACAACCTCATATTGACCCCAACACAGGGCTGCAGCTGATTTCAGCTCCCTTCCTGGCTCCCAAAACAACCCCAAAACCACAGCGGATGAATAATTCACAGACATACAACACTGCAAAACAACACGAGAGGTTGGATCAACAACACGAGAGGTTGGATCATCCCTCAGCTTCATGAGATGGGTCTTCACCATGTAATCGCTGGCTGGTAATTAAATGGGAACACACACACACACACACACACAGGCGTTAACCCGTGGCGAAGGGAAGGTTTTTGTCTTGATGGCAGCACGGAGGAGAAGAGGGGGATGGGTGGACTCATGAATGAATACGGCCTTGAGGTGTTTGACAGTTCACAGGCAGAAGATGCTCCCTCCAGTTGTTGTTTACCATTCTCTGGACCAGACTAGGAGTTATCTCAGTTCATCTGACCGCAGAGGCCCCTTCCTCATTGCACAACTGTACAGAGCCTGCTAAATTTCCTCTCTTGTTTTGGTGGCATATGTTGTAAAACCTATTAGGATGATTTATCGTAAACAGTCGTAAACACGTCTGATTTGTGTTTGTTCAGGTTAACTGAGAAGGAAGTCACATGATCAGATCGCAAGAGTTGCAGTTGGATAGCGGACACCTACTAGATAGAACAGCACTGACGGGGGCAGTGGACTGTAGAGCGCACGTGTCGCCTAATGCTGCTAAGCTAATAGCTGTTACTGGGACCACACGCACAACAGAGGCTTGTCAGGGGCCAAACCAAAACAATAGTGCTGCCATTCAAACCGGTTGACCGAGCTGACACATGGGCCCCATTTCAGCCCCTCTCAACACCCGGGATTAAAAAGAAGAGTGAACGTGAGTCTTTGCAGGACGGGGGCGGGGTGGTGGGACATCCATCACCGATGTTCTTTGAGACACAGGAGACCAGTAGCAGTCCATCCACACTGGGCATCTGATGCCTTTGTTTGTCAAACCACCGCAAAGCCTTGGAGATGATTTTATAATGTGTTATTCCCATAATGCATCAATTTGAACAGAGTAGCAACGTGTGCCTGCTGTAGGTTAATGACACGTTGGTTAAACGCATGGTGAAATTGGTCGGTAAAATGTGAAGGCACAATATAAAGTACTGTAACCAAACACTGTGAAATAGAAATAACATATAGCGCCTTACCTTTTATAGAAACCATGCAAAGGCTGTAGACAGAGGAACTGCCAGTAGTCCAAACAAAAAGCTTTGAACTTCAACATTTTGTTCACCAGATACAAAGTTTAGAAAATCAATAAAAATATCATTGCTTGGTGTCCTCGGTAAAACAACACATTCACAAGCACAAAGGCAGAGCTGGCACCTCAACAGCTCAGTTCACGCTGTATGGCAGCAACGCTGACCCACATGGCACACAGTCCCATCTCAGCACCTGCCTGTCTGTATCTGGGCCACATGGAGGGAGCTGACCCTGCATCCCTCTCCTCCTATTGTTGGTGTTGAGCTGTCTTGTCCAGGGCCTTGCAGGCTCTAGTCAACTCCCTGTTATATCCAGGTATCCTCTTTGTTGCAGACATCAACCCACAGTGGCTGGATAGAGATGTCAGGCATTGGACATCATGGCTTCTCTTCCTGGTGGTATCGGGTGAGAGACAGAGACAGAGAGAGAGGCAGAGAGAGAGAAAGGGGGTGGAGGGGGTGCAGGGACCTGATTCGTCCCTACACAACCCCCACAGATTCTGTCGTATCCTGAGCCAGCCAGGCCTCCTCCTCCTTCTCCTCCTCTGCTTCTCCACACTCACTCTATCACAGGTCCAGGTCAGTAAACAGAATAGGAGGTCCCTGTCTCCATCATCGCTGCTCCTCAGAGCTGAGATACAGCTGCTCCTATTGTCTATCAGCCACAGTGACAAGGTCTGACTCTACTGCACCTCGCTGGGCCAACAAAGCACACAAAGGCCTCCCTCGGTGGCTCTATCAATTAGGCTTTATCAGATGCTGCTCAGCCTTTGCCAGCCCAGGCTGCTCAGAGAACAACTAATCAGCAGCAGCACATGGTGCACAGAGGGGCGAAGCCGGCACCCGAGGGGGCTAGCCTCACACATACACACACGTAACGCCTGGGCTGGTTGCTACGGCAACCCTAAACGCAGCAATAAAAATCACTGATGGACCCTTGATGTGACTCTCGCTGATTGGTTAAGAGACACATAGAGAGGGACAGAGAGAGAGAGAGAGAGAGAGATGAAGCAGAAGAGAGCAATGAGTGCCAAGATCATCATGAGGAGAAACACCCTTCACTATGTGGACTGAATTTTGGTGTAGATGAATCAGCCTGAATGCAAACAAACTCTACTCAGAAATCCTCTTCCTATTACCATCCCTTTGATGAATTCACATCTTGAGCCTGGGTCCAGTGGAAAAGCACACAGTCCACAAGTCATTGTGCTACTGATAATGCTGAAAAGATAAATGAGCGGCTACACGGTGCCGACGATTACAAACGCTTTAATCAATTAATGATGCTTAGAAGAGCGCAGGTCATCAATAGTTCATGATTACATATGTTCCCCAAAACACATCATAATGTTCACTATCGCATCACATGTAGACAGTTTTAACTGAAAAACAATGCTATATATTTTTTTTTTTTTACTTACTAAAAGAAACACGTAAGTCAGTTTTAACTTGTAAAGTAAAGGCTTTTAATTTTGTTATCACCACAGAGTGCCTCGCCGCTTTTTTGGCTAATATCAGTGTTGGACGGACGTCGCTGCCCTATTCCACGATCCAGCACAGACTTTCTGTCACTGCCAATAACATCCTGGCAGAGACGCTTGATGCCCATGTGGACCCAGAGGCTGGCCATGGTACCAGCACTGGCTCAAAGTGCTGCATGAACTGATACAGCAGATTATTTGTCCTGATGTGAATCTTTGAAGCGTGAACAGAGCGCATTTTGTAGAAGGCTGAAAGAGTAAAGCAGACAGTATTGAACAGTTAACTGTCAGGTGATACTGCTGACCAAAACACAAAATCTCTCTTTGCTCACGTGTCCCATATTATTTAGCTAAACCAGTAATTCCAGGCTTGGACTATAGTACTGAAGTAATTCAAATTTCCCCTCAGTCAATACTTGAATCTTCAAATTAAATTGTCACCTCCCTTTAGTGATGAATAGCTTGAGGGCATGTTAGGAGTTGTGCAATACGGCTGCACTGATCTAGTGAGTTAATGCTGTAATACTGTATATAGACTAAAGAGTTATGACATGCTTTTAACAACCCATGCATTGTCAGTTAGCAGTGAAGGGAGGTGCAGTAAAGTCTGTTTTATTTGTTTAGTGCTACAAGAAGCAAGGTTATCCACTGGGCCACACATGTTCCTCTCGCCTTATTAAGAGCCCCCGTAAACACTTTCCTTTGTGTCGCTGACAGTCTGAGGGGGGGGTCCTATTCAGGGGGGCAGGCGGCGTGTTATTGAGCAGACGGTGCTGCCAAATGGGACACCATTCATCACGCGGCCCTCCAGGGCCCGAGGTCTGCCATCTTAATCCATGCAGAGTGAGACGTTGTCCATGTCCTGATCACCTCTTTACCCATTATACACCTCTATGGGATGCACATATGAAAAGATGAGTAGTTGGTAGAGAATAGTGTCAGACAAAGAAGAGCCCACGTCGAGGTCGTTCCGTTAATTGCTAAGGCTTCCTATTGTTTGACCCCCATTAAGAGAAATCATAGATTCACTAGGAAACCTTATTTTAAAATTCCTTATATCTTATCCCAGACAAATCATGCTGACATGACAAGCTGCACCTTTATAACAGCTACCAGAGCTAATGGAGGATCTGGGGGAAATTGCTCTGCTGGCTGCACCAGGTGCAGTTCTTCATGTACCCAGCTGTGGGCCGCAGCTAAATGAGCTGGAGGGAAGCTTGATGGTAATAACTGCAGAAGGCATTTGGCACCAGGGGAAGGACGAGCCCTTTACTCCGGCTGCGTTTTGTTTTAATTCACAGGCCTTTAACTGGCTGGGGATCAGCACATCCCACTGGAGAACTGGTACGACCTCCAGCAGTTCAGTGATTAACAATCAAGACTATGAATGTACTACGCACAGTGCTAATGTGTACTTCAGTGGGTAGAGCATCACACTAACACTGCCAAGGCTAGGCGTTCAATTCCCTGTGTAGTTCAATAGTTAAGCTTTCAGCAGAAAATAAAGTCATGTTCCGCAGGTCATTTGTCAAAATAAATAGGTTTTCTGCAAATATTTTCATGAGACAGAACATTTCCTGAAATAGTATTTCTTTTGATGGATCAATAAAACCATCAACGGAAATAAATCCACACTTTACATTACTTAACTAACTTGTTGCTTAATAAATACATTTTAAAAAACTACCACAGGAATGTATCTTTAAAATTTGAAAAAAATAAAACAGGCCTATAAGCTGTCATAAAAAATATAATTCATGTCAGCAAATCAAACTGCTAAAGCCTTGTCCTACATAACCTATGAATCAAAGGATAATGTTTTAACCAATCAGAACTATTGTCATAGTTAACATAAGCCAAGTACAAAAAAATGACATCACATCCCAACTGGACACCCTCAAGTCAAATGTGTTTTAACATCTAATAAGAACCACATTTAAGCTGTGTGCATTAAGGGGACTTCAGCCAATAAAAAGGGAAAATTGGATATAAAATGCAAACATAACATTTAGAGTCTATTCTGTAGAAATGTCCCTAGTTTTGATTCAGTCTACGGGCAGTGATGGGGGTCCCACTGCTACCACCATACTCCAAATGAATGGACTCACCATATTGTCAGATGCTTTCGATATAAATATCCACCAAATGGCATATATGCTACAAATGGAAACTTGAGCCATGGTATTCACGAGCATAGTGAGGCTCGGAGAATAACTAAACAATAAGAAAAGGAAAATGAAGTCAGTCAGCAGCAATTTAATGAAAGCCGTCGAGCCACTGGAATGGTCGTTAGGATGTTGCTGGTGAGCGATTTGAAAGATTTCCCCCAGAGACCACTACTGAAGAGAAGTCAATATAACACAGCAGCTTCTTTTAAGACAGAAAACCAAAGACAGAAAGTGTGGCAAACTGCTGAAATTATAGAGGCGCTCCCTTTGCTTTGAAATTGATTAAACAATTTTCTTAGTCCACGTCTATTGTGAGTCACAATGGATTTTTTTTTTTCTTCTATCAAGAAAAATAATAACCATCTGCTTCTAACTTTTAGGCAGTTTTTAAATGTAATCTGATCCAGGGAAAGAAAATAAGCTCAGAAGAGAGTGGAAGTCAAACTTAGGGGGCCTGCAAATCACTGACATGACAAAGAAAGCCCACATGAGGCACTTTTTCCAACACACACTACCCTGGTGGGAATTTGAGAGCGGGTTCATGTACGGCACACTAACTCATGTACATGTAAGTCCCATTTGGAAAATCTGTTTCATTACCATTACAGCAGGAAATGATTATTAAAAAATATGCTGGTTTGTGTTTCACAGAGAAAACCAGCTGAGGCAACAAACCTCACCCACCAGCCACAGCGTTCTGCTGATTCAGTTGGCAGAACAGATCCCATTAGCTTGTTTATCCTCATGGTAATTCACCATTCCGCCATGTGACCTACATTTCCTCAACAGATTTAAGTCTCAGCCGGGCACCTAACACACAGACGGAAAAACAGCCTGGCGGTGATGACTGTATCGTAAGTTCATAGGGTGTCAGGAAATGTGCACGCTGTGATTCAGCCTCGTTCATAGACAAGCTCTCTTCAACAGGCATGAATGAGAAACAGTGGAGGTGAGCAGGACACATTGGTGCCATTATCTGAGGGCACCGCCTTGCCCTGACCTGTCCTCGGAGTTCATTAACGGCCTCGCACTCCTGCATCAAATGGCGTTTCCTGTCAACTAGGCATGTGCTCACTTCTCACCCACTGCGCCTGGACACTGTTAATTCCCCACTAAGAATAACACCCTCTTCCTGCGGAGACGGGAACGGGTGATAAACAGGCAGCCCTGACGTTATCATCACCTCCACAGTCCAAGCCCAGGAAACCAATAAAGACGCCCCACTGTGTCCCTGCTCGGCCCCGACGGCCCCTGTGAGCTTGCTGTCCCCTGGGGGACTGCTGCCTGTGTAATTGCAGCTATTGTGGGGCCATGAAGAGCCAGCTGAGGTCCAGGCTGGAGTGATGAGTGGAAAGGGAGGTCCTGTACTGTATGTCCCGGCTCAGCTCACACTGACTGATGGCTACCTGCCTTAGCCTTTGCCAAGCTCAGTCATCAGAGCATCAAGCTCTCTTGCCTGAGAGCTCTGACTCAGGAAAGAAGCTCACTAAGAAGCTCTAGGTTCCACTCCTATTCTAATAGCTGTCTTTCAGTCTGTCTTGACACACTAGGCCAAGGAGAATCTGTCACTCAGGGTACCATCCCAAGCATTTCGTGGTTAGCCAAATTCAGTGTCAACCCAAATAAGTACAAAATTATATTATGGCACAGTCAAAATTTTGGAAACAAACTTTACGTCCACATTTCACAAAATGATGCAGGCAGCAGCTATGGATGACTACGGACATAGTAAAGGTGATGTAACCCAATGCAACGCGTCCTGAGAATGGCAATGGCTGAGAGTAGCTGATTGCGTTTCTCAACGTACAACAGAACTGAATAGACGTGGATAGTTTTGTCTCAGCTAACCATCACTGTCTTGTTGTACATCTGCTGGCTAGTTGGCTAGCTAAGAGTTCAGGTCAACTGAGCTGACGCTTCTCAAGCTACAACTCAGAGTGTTTGGAGACTAGAGCTAAAGACAAGACAGGTTACTGAGTCACAGTAACATATGGAAACAAATCTACCCACTCACACTATTCACTTTTACTTAGAACATTACTGAACTGACCCCACGGCACAGCAATCTTTTTTCTGGTATATATTTTGCCATCATTTGTGCACGGCCAATTCTTCCACTGCACCATGCTGTAGTTGCTAGGAGATGTGTGATGCAACCGCAAAGCCTCTATTCAACATCAAAACGTTTGCTGGGATAGAATGTATGAGATTTGTTTTGTTCAAATCAATCTTCAGATGAAATGACGTCGTCACCGTTATCGCAGTCTTCAGTGACACATTTGTTTTGCCAGAGATGAATCAACTTTATTAAAAGTCTGCAAAAAACAAGTGAAGAAATACTGTGTGTGTGTGTGTGTGTTTGGAGGGGGTGGTGGGTGGGGGGGTACTTTCTCCTCTTCAAACCTGCACCAAGCACCCAATTCTTTTAGCTTTAATATTGCTTAGTACAGCCAGCTCCTCAGAGATCCATTTGAGCAAAACATATTTTCTGGAGAGATTCTCTCACACCAATCTGTCTGTCTCACAATGAAATAATATTTAGATATAGTTCAGTGAGCCCTGTGGGTGTGTGTGTGTGTGTGTGTGTGTGTAGCTGAAAATGACTTCAAAGCTCACAGAGAAAAAGACTCCATCCCAGACCACTCTGCCCATCTCTTCTCCTTCTCTGTTTGCCACAAATTGATAGACAAAACATACAGAACACCATGCCATGAACTACAGGTATTACAGAAGAGATAAAGTGCCTCTTTTGTAATGATGGAGACTCAATTTAGTTCTGAGACCATCTTGTTGTCAGGAGGTAGACCAAAGCAAACACGTTTTTTTTTAGCATGCTCACATTGTTAATCTCTGACTGTTCAAAGCCCAGCCAGGCAGTGTCAGAGAGGATTTCCAGCTCTCCCAGATGCTCTTTATCTCTGCCGTCCACTGCAGCCTCCCAGTCATATGGACACAAGTTTAATCTACCCAGATGAACACATTAGCAAAGCCTTAGAGCTGTGCTCCCTCTAGTGGATTCCTGTCTTCAAGACTAACATAGGCAAGTGAACACTTCAGCAGAGGTGTGGTCACAGTTGTCAGTGTGCTTCATATGGGGCCTAGATGTGAAATATCAATGATAAGATTGTTCTTACAATGTTCTTTTTGAACGGTTATCATCATGAAATCGCTGACGAGACTCATGAGGCTTTACATTATTCTGTTGCGGTTGCAGTGGCTCACAACTCTCCAAACTCTAAACCATCTTGTTGTGACCGTGGGCACAATTTTCAAACGATAGAAGCTAACACACACAAAGGTAAGTGGGCGTCGTCTCCTCGGGTTGCACACAGATTATTACACTGCAGTGTGGTTGCACTGTCAGCAACAAGAAGCGTCTGGAAACAAACCAAAAAGTGTCGCTTGCAGCTGAGGTAGCCGAATATCATATTTTCCTGTGTTGTCGTTCCCCTCAGCAGGTAGAGTGGGACATGGCCTGATCCCCGCTTTGAAGTACTTTTGAGTGTCAAGTGAATTAGGCAACACCACAAACAAGATGAAAGGTAGAGCAAAATGTCAGTGGGGCCACGCTGTTCAAGCTCTCGTCTGTTGACTGCTGCCGGACCCAGCGCAGCCTTTAAAGAGGACGTGCTTCAAAACAAATAGAAAATATCACACCTTGCCATTTCAGTCCGGACTGCGAGCACGGAGGTCGATGGTGTAGAAGTGTGAAAGGTGAAACTAAACAGAGCAGCAAAAAACCAGAGGGCAGGGTTAATCACATTAAGACCCAGGCTGGAAAAGTGGCATATTTTTGTAGCCTGGACTCCTTTGAACTGCTGTAATTGGGGGGACTTGAGGAGGTAGACAGGGCACCGAGGGCGCCATCTATCTCCATCACATTGGCGTAATATCAATCATGTCTTTGAGTGCTATCACCGTGGGACTGAGGCCAGAGAAACGTGCAGCGCTAGTTGGCTGCATTGTGCACTTTCTCTGTGATGCCCTGAGTCAGTCAAGGCGGCACACAGGCGCAAAGCGCAGTCTGAAACAGCCGAGACCTTCCCAACCAGATAGAACAATCACAGTATTTCACACATGGACTGACCAAAAGCTCATACTGCTTAAAGATTAGTACTCAAAAAATAATCTGAAATTTGGGTACGCTTGATCCAAATACCTGTCATTCTACTTTCCTCAATCTTTTCTGTACAGAATATACTGCTAATTTGAGTTTAGACAGGACCACTGTCCACACTCCCACACTCTACATAGATTTTTGTAAGCTGATATTTTCCATGTACCCATGGAAAGAAGAAGTATGCACAGTGTGTTGCACTTAGTACATTGCATGTACTGTTTTATAAGTACTCTGCAGCAGCATGGCAGCACTTTTCTAGATTCCTCCACATTATCCAGGGATCTGAGGGTTTTATAGGACCCAGGTTCTTGTGCCAAAAGATGTGAGTACAGAGGTGTGATTCTCATTTTTTTATGCTGACAAAATCAATTCATTCCTGCAAGATCTTTGAAAGTGATAATAGAAGTTGAATCCAATGTAATCTCCAAGGTGTCCTGGTGGCTCAGCAGGCAAAGTCGCATGCTGTACCAGCCAACATTGTGGCTTTGGATCATCCCACCTCTCCTCTGTTATTCCTGTAACTCTCTAATGCATGGTGTCTAATAAGAACCTTTAAGGTTCATCTATGTACACACTATCACTACTGAAGGAAGCCAGAGACAATGTTGTGCAGTCAAGTTTGCCACACCCTTTGAGGTTTCTATGCCATCAGACAATGATACAAAGTTGAGTAGCAAAACACTGGGGATTTGAAAAATAGTGGGAGGTACCAAGTTCCACATTACAGCACTGCATTACAGCATTACAGCACTGCTGGCAGCCTAGGGCCAAGCCAGCAAAGCCATGCCCATTTAATGAAGCGTAATGTAAAGCATGTAAAGCACAGGGAGGGTGATCAGTGGTTTCTATAGGAGAGCAGAGTGATGATGCTTTCTAAAGCTACCTGACAGAGGAACCAGACAGCTTGGACTGCAGTCAACAATAAAGCCCATCACATTAACCCCTTCATGCAAACAGAGCCAGTGGATGACAGTTCCAGCTGCAATGCCGGGCATGACAGCAGTGACGCTGCCCATGAGACGTGTCCTATCTGGGTAGTGCGGTTTGCGTTGCAGGGCTAGCCGTCTGAATTTGCCCCCATGCAGATTTAGGGGAAGCCAAAGCCGCATGCCGGCTACTCTGAGCTGAGCTACTCTCAGTCTCTCAGTCAGACCTTGCAATTATATCAATTCAACACAAACACTGGTGGCAGGAGAGCGAACGAAAAGCCTGATGTATGTATGGCTTGTCCACACACACATGATGACACTGTTTATATGAGGTTACTCTGGAGCTGGAGTGGCTCTAGTTTTATGTACCATCCGACAAATTCCATCTGTAACTACCACTGCCAGTTAAAACAGCTATGCCCCTGTGTGCAGCAATGCTTTTATATCCTTGTGGCCAACAATGGCAACTCTACAGCATACTAAATACACAGAGGTTCTTCTAAAGTCTACCGTAACCTATTCAGACCTTGATTGAGTTGATTCGAGTTGTATGTATCTCCACTATGTACGCAGTATGAAAACAACCCCGATAGATAGGACCTGGAGAACACCAGCATTTAGTTCATGATTTACTCACTTGCTAGACAGAGGTCAAAGTAATGCACAGTCACCTTTCAAGATGTAAACCACTGTCAAAGGCAAGGTGCACTGTCCAACCAAGTGAGCAATACATTAAACCGTTGGGGCTCCTTCAATATTTTAGTGGTCCATTCATTATAGACATGTGGGCGGGCATCTCCGGATAGATTTACCTTTGCGGTAACAATGCAACAGTACCGGGGACAGTGATGACAGCCAAAGGTTTATACGGTGTGAAAAGTCTGTGAAAGGATTTTCAAATGAAATCAAATCAAAGTCAGTGGAGCTCTAGTTCAGTTCCTTCACTTCATATTGCCGTCATGAAGAATGATATATGTGCCCTTTTTAAAATACCAGCACACAGTCGAGACAGACAGCAAGATAAATTAAAGTACCTGTATCGACCAAAGCTGCACATTTCAGCGCCTGACACCGTAGTTACTCAGTATTTAAGAGCCACTTGAAACAAACTAAGCTCTTTTCTTTTCACATTAATTACTTAAACACTTTCTTTGGACACATGTTGCCATATTATTACCGTTATTATTACCTCCAAACATAAATGTGGTCTGGAATGAGCATATCGCTGCATGTGGGAGAATTACGCCACAACACCATACCAATTTACCCGCTAAATATTTTGCATCACCACTTACACTATCAGCATTTAGATCAGCAATGCATCACTGTGATGTTTCATAACAGGCAGGTAAACCACATGAAAGGGACACGGAGCAAAGTGGTTAAAGAGGAGCGAGGTCACGACTGTTACCGTGCCTCCACACCTGTGAGCGACAGGATTGGCCGAGTCACCGGAAGAGCTGAGGAACCGGGGAAACTTGGCCGCTGTGTGGACAGCAAGCTTGTCGGCTTAGAAATGTTGCCAAAGGGCTGAACAGCTTGCGGTTGTTACCAATCAGATTTTCGTAACTCCTCGTCTTCCTACCAGTGTGATTTTCGTTTCATGAACAATACTGTGAAATGTATGAGAAGTTGATTACAGACAACTTCTATTTGGTATGAACGTCTCAAAAACAATACTTGCAGAGCAGTTGCATCCATCATGGTGGGTCGATGGTAAGCTCATTTTATAGTTTAATCTAGTTATAGTCTTGGCTATCCCCTAAGTATGTGGATGGGGTGCTGAATGCCTCCCGGCAACCCCGACCCCCCCGACCTCAACGGCACTGTTTTTCCTCCTCTCTCCCTGGAGGGCCAGTGTGTATTCCCTGCTGAAACACTTCATGGCCAAGTGCCATTGCACATTTCAAT
>OOFE01010862.1:51402-75061 GCA_900323365.1 Monocentris japonica
CCCCCCCCCCCTCCAACTCCAACTCCAGCAGACAAATCATGAAGCTGTTCCCATCTGCCCGTCAAGCCACTGCCACTATGTACACACCGTCACCACGTCCTATTAATGTCATGTCGCAGCCAGACAACAATGTAATGATGATGACAATGATCCTAATCGAAACGGCAAATGGCATTATCATTACGGTTAATTATCTGCTCTCCCACCACACACAAATTGTGACAGGGAGCTGTCACAGCCAAATGAGCAAAGAGAAGAGCAATAACCTGGGTCAGAAGAACGGAGGCTCTGGCTCCGCGGGGGGGAGTTTGAATATTTCCTTCTGATTTTGACGGCGGGGGTCTGCAGTGATAAAGTGCTAATCCCCGGCAACATCAGCACCTCCATGTTCCTTTAATGTCTTGAAGCTCTGACATTTCCAGCCCCAATGAGATTTGATTATTAAAGATTCTGCACAATGAAAACAGCATTATCAGACATTTGGATTAGAGAAAGATAGTCTCAACGGAAGCAGACTTTGCAGGAGAGAGATATCCGTTCCTGGTGAGACACAGCAGACAAGGCGTGCGTGTGCACCCGTGTTTTGAGGGATCAGCCGAGATGATAGTATGGCTTCAAATTGAATAACAATTGAACAATTCCCAAGGTCAACAGCGAGAACAACTTAATCTAGACAGGACCTAATCCAATTCAGTTCCCCCCTCTGGCAGACATGTAACCTTGGTGAGGAATGGGAATCATCATCACTCGGTCAGTAGCACAGTCAAGCTGTCAATCTGGCCTTGGCCCTGCCTCCTACCCGGCGGTGGCCTTGCGGGGCGGGCAGAGGGCGGAGCCAGGAGAACAAAAGCCTTTGTAGTCTCCTTCCTTGCTGCCGTTCCCTGATGGAGGTGACTGCACCCATCAACAGCGATACTCAGACCCCTGAAGCATGATAAACAAGATGTGACACTACAATATGCTATAAATACCAGGATCACCGCTTGCACCACTGGTGATCCTCTCCACGTTCACATAATACACATACAGGAATGCACGTTCATGTGGGAGTACACACACACACACACACACACACACACGCACACACACAGAGGCGGACTGGGCATAGGTTATAGGTTGAGCCATTCACATCCACCAAAAAGGTTTACAATGACGTATGCCTGCCGTTACTTCATTCTTCCAGTTGCAACAGTTCTCTGACGAGGGCATACGGCCTGTACCTTTACACGATTAAAGGAAAATATCAAGTGTTTGATAGATTGGCCCGTTGCTCAATTTACCTGTTAAGTGATGAGAACATAGACACCAAAATCATCCATGTGTTCCCGGTAGATCGTTGGCCCTCATGCTCCACACTAACACTTTAACATACACTATGTTGAGTGATAAAAGGCTTGAGTCCCTTTGAGTCCTTATTATTTAGCTTTAGCTTCTGCAATCTCCCAAAACTGAATTATTATTATTATTATTATTATTACTACTACTACTACTCTCCATCTTTCTACATTCATACTACATGTATGTAGACAGGCATTCTTCACAAATGTTTTAATATTAACATGATGCCTGTAAATATCCAGAGCAACAGAATGAATTCTGGTAGTTCAAAAGAAAGTACACCTATTAACATTTTAGACATTTAGCTAACACTCTTATCCAGTGTGACTTACTCTAAGTGCAAAAGTGGAATAGGCTTCAATTCCTAGATCACCAACAATACAAGCATCCAAAAATGAGTGCCAAGGTCAGAGCCTTAGTGCCTTTACAATATTCCCGTAGCGACAGAACGATGGACCCGAGGAGAGAGAGAGAAGGGATTTTTTTCTTCTACAGAAAACTCGTGGCTCGTTCCACAGAGGATGAATCTTTACTCAAGCATAAAGAGGTTGTAAGCACAACATTTTGGTTACTGTAGTTCAAAACAAGCAATTTGGAAGTAGGCTAATGAATGCAGAACGCTGGCAGCCTTTTCTTTTTCATACTAGAGGTTATACGTTAGAGAGTGAACCAACGCAACATCATTTTGGTTCCTTCTCCTGCACAAGCAAACAAAGAAAGCAAAGAAATATGCCCAGGATTTGTTTTTAAATTGCTTAGACTAGATGAGACATCCAATGCCATATAATGAAATAAACTGGAAAAATACAGTCTTCAGTTCCTGTCTCCATTGCAAATCTATCGTCCATCTCATGTTATTTGTCCTTCCCGTTTCTTCAGCATTAATTCAACTACGGAGAGAGGAAGGGCGTTCAAGGCCCCGACATTCTTTTCATGGAGACCACGGATATTCGACCTGTGTATCGATACCAAACTAACTATTTGCTGCACTACACGTAAGTTTCCTATTCACTATGATTACTAGGACTGCTAAAAAAGGTAATGCCAAATGCACTGTGACACTTTACATCACAATGTATTGTACATCCTGCATTTTAAACAATGAGTTACCTGTGATTATTACACAGCTTTGTTGAACACTCAATTCTGATTGGCCGATGAACGCATGCTGTTTCACATCTAATCATATCACTGTGCAGTCAAGAAGAAGTCCAGTCGATTTTGTTGATTTCTAATCACATTAAGTATCACTGAGTGATACCACCTTGTGCTAGGAAAGATGTCACTCTTTGTTACTGCAGTCAGTCCTGCTGGACATTTGAGAGGATTCTTCTAAATTACTTCTACCTAAAGCTGCATTATGTCACCTTTCTCTGTCAAAATACAAGCTCCTTATCAGTGTAGTTCATGAAGTGGGGCTGCGACGGAGAAGACTGGCCCCTCCCACTTCATATAGTCGCTGTAGATTCACCCCATTCATGTTTTGGAAGTTTTAGAGTCAGAATTTCAATTTGTGGATGTTCAACAATGACTGTTAATAACACAACAATCAGTGCCATATGTGGCAACAGGGTTTGGTCTGTCTATAGCTGGAACAGAGAGGGGCAGCATGGGTTAGTGCTCAGATGTATGTTTACACAACTCTTGTATAGGTGCAATACTAGTGAAAAGTTCACCTGAATGATGAAGACGGATCCTGTACTTTATTTTTGTGCTTGCACATGCATACGCTTGCATGTACTGTACATACGCACAACCATCTCCCCGGGAGAGCCACTGACTGTGTGTAGTTATGTCTAGAGGCCAGAGATGTGCAAGCCTTTTCTGACAGGGTGGCAATATGACGTTGATATTGCCCCACACCCACATACACACGTGCTGCCGAGGCACGTCTGCTGTGCTTGCATTTTGCGTGTGAAGCCTGCCAGGAAATCTTTAAAGAAACTTGTGATGCTTTCTATCCATTTGAAGAAAAGGGGCGATCCAAGCCTAGCCCGCGTCAAACCTCCCTTACTATTCAGCATTGCCAGGTTTTTCAAAACTGTAGCGCTGACCTTCACCTCCTTGCACTTGAGGACAACTGAAATTCAAAACTGGACAACGTACATATTTGGTTTAGGTGGTTATTGAATTCAATTAATGGTGTGGACGATGCATGTATCTGCTTCATGCACTACATCCCCCCATACAACATACCTACAGAGGAGTTGGTGGTACTGGGTGAACTGAACAAAAAAAAAGGCAGGTTTGCATAGCCAGCAGCAGCAGTAGCAGCAGCAGTACAGACCTGATAACCTTCCTTTCCAGTTCAAATGCATGTAGACTTCCCTCTGGGTGAAGAGGTTGAGTGATAAGTGAAGTAAGTGAAGATGCAGCTCAGGCAAACTGATACGCCCACTAGTCACCTCCAATTTTTCCAAATGTGGTCCTCCTTTAAACCTTGCACTGGATTTGTTGATGATATACACATGAACTCATAAGATAACAACATAACATCTTATTTTGGTCGATGGGTAGAATATGCATGACTGGGCTACGAGTAAAGGGAAAGAAAAGATGAAGTACTGAGCGACGATCTGTTAGAGCAAGAGGAAGCAGAAGAGGAAATGATGTGAATACAAAGAGACTTCATTTCACTATTGTCTGACTCTCAAGAAAAACGTGAAATAAACATCAACGTCCATTTATCTGTGTGGACGGCAGACAGAGGCTTATTGAAAATTAAAGAGCAACCGCGGCTCCTCGGGCCCGGTCTGCCTGGGTCTCGGTTGGCCTGCAGCTGTTGTGGCCGGATACAGGCAGATTAAATGCAGATTCGTTTGAGAAGTACAATCCAACTCTGGCTTTTTGCTTTCACTCAACCATACAGGAATTTTTTATTGAGGGACGTCGTCAATCATTATCTCGCTGTTTTTGCTAGACTTTATTTTGCAGCTCCATCCTTGAGCTCTCAAACCCCCTTAAACACTTCTCCTCTGTAACCATGGCTACAACTGATCAAATAGCCCAAAAGGGCAGAGATGGGGGTTTAAGAATCGCCCTCAGCAGTACTGCTTGACGCGTTCAATGCAGTCTTTGTGTTAATATGGAACTGAGAGAAGACCTTCCCGTTTCACGTCATAGCACAAACCAAGAGCATCTTGAAGGGAATGCACAAGGTCTTGCTGTGAGGCATACTGCCTTTTTCAGAGATAAAGGGTATATAACCTATTCCAGTTTGTTTTCAGAGAATATGGAAGAGGTGTCATCCCAGTGGAGGAATGAAAAGAGGAGATATTCAACGACACATTGTGAAAATGGAAGTCAGACCTCTGTGGATTTGCTTTTCAGATAAATAACCCAAAACACTCCATCTTGTACCATTTGATTTTTAGTTTGGGACATCCCCAAACCGAGGCAATTATCAAGTAACAACACTCATTTTAAAACCATGCATCTCCAAAATCTCATTCTCTGCTTTGTTGGGCCATATTACTGACACCATTTTTCATTTCAATCAAAGGATATTGCTTGTTATATCAGTCAAATAGAGGGTAGAGGTAATTGAATAAGTTTAGAGAGACAGATTGGACAGGTGAAAAGTTGTGATCAGAATCAGAATGGGGGTTTATTGCCAAGTAAGTTTACACATACAAGGAATTTGCCTTGATCTGATGGTGCAACATTTAACAGAAGAAAAACAAGTCAAAAATATAAATCTAATGCAGAAACCACTGACAGCCAAACCACACGAGAAATATCTATTACACATTCTATTCACTGAGGCCTTGTTGTGGCCCACAGCCTGATTACCACGCTGCCCTTCTCACAGATGCACACCCTATGTATTGACAGAAAGGAGAATACAAAAGCTGTGTAATGTGCAGATATTTGCCATGCTCCGGCAGAGCAGCTGGCAGTGCCTGCCTCTTGTTGAGGGCAAGTGGAGCTACTCATACAAGGCTTGTCACGATGCATTCCAGCGTGACCTTTGATTTGGAAGTATGTATCAACTTGACCTCGACCTGGATGTTCATCCGCTCCTTTAGAGAAGATGAGTATTACTGCTATCAGATGGATCTGAGAAAAACTGGACAATTTTTAGAAATACATAATGGGGTCTGCGAGAGCTGCTTGGTACCTACGGTCATGGAACTTGATGATCACATGAACAACCATGTGCACTTTCAATTCAGATTAGAAAAAACAAATAGAGTTGCAAGGCTGTCATGTGACAGTAGCGTTGGTATTGCCAAATGGACAGTAATGACGCCAGCTACTCTGCCTCTAGTAGGAGAAGGCTGGAAACATTATTTTACTAATCAGGGTTTTGGTAGCGCTAGTTTCTGAACAGGCCTTAGATTAGGCTGTTTGAAATTATTTATTTTATTTACCTGCAAGCACTCTGTGCATGTCATTTTTCCAAAGGATGTAATTTTTACGTTGTGTTTTTCCATCTATCCATTTTGGTGCTAAATGTGCGAGAGCTGGTACAAATTGGAAACCCATGCCATATTTGCAAGGACCTGCAAATTCCTGGAAGGAGAGCACTGCTTTGGGAGAGGGATGTGGACACTAAGTGTAGCCAACATGTACAATGATGCTACATGTTGGCGTTCATTAGCTGATTACAACTGCACTAGATAATCTGAATGATGGCATGCTAGGTCACAGCCCCCTTTGGCATCAACTAACCTCCACAGTGGTGGGAGAGGCAGGGGATCAATAAGCACTTGCACACACAATCACACTGATTACAAGGGTATAATGCATGACAATGTGAATCTGTTTAATGGCACATTACTGGAGTGAATTCTGATCAACCAGTCAGCATCTTATGTACGTGTGTGTGTATGGTGGTGCATGCTTATACGTGGGTGGGGGGAGTGTTGTTTTCGCTGAGGCACCAGAGGGGTGAACCATCAATCTATCAATTACAGCTCGGCGCAGCCTCTTCTCTCTCCCCCCCAAGGGCAGAGCGAGGCACACTTTAGTGAGATCAACACCCCTTTTCCCAGAGATCTGAGGTGGAGGCACCATGCTGAGCTGCTGCTGAACGTTCCTTAAAATGCCTCCTGTGAATGGGAGGCGATAGGATGGGTTGAGCGCCTACCGCTGCAGTGGAAACATCAGTATGTAAAGCCCAAGCAGCTGCTTAACACCAATTACAAAGATATTAGCCCCACAGCCAAAACATAAAGCACACTTGTTCATTCTCTCCTCCCCCAGAAATACCCACACATCTTTTGTTGGGGAACAAAGTGTCTTTTCAATAAGCTGATAGAATGCAAGGTTCAATGGCTCCATACAGAATAATGCAATTAAAATCATAAAGCCCCTTTAATCTTTTCAGTTATGCCCAGACTGGGGTACTGGAACATATAGTAGAGCATCAGAAAAACCAATATCTGAATCATCATTTTTGGCTAGTATTGTGCATGACAGCACGGCGCCACTGACAGCGCGTTCCCCTAGGCATCAGGCGAAGGCGTCCTCTGTGCTTTTGTTTCTGGCGTGAGGGTCTGGACCACAGCAAGATGTAGAGCACCATGTGACCGGGTGCCGGGCTGCTGAGAGCTGCATGGATGCGCTGGCTGCCTCCCAGTGAGGCGCCGGCTGTCTTCCCTCGTCCATCAGTGAGCAACGCACATGGCCACACGAGATGCGCTGCTTGCTCCGAGATACGCTCCTTTACCCCTGCCTATCCCACTTTGTAATATGCAAGAGGCTTTCGTCTTGTGAGGGAGTGTGTGTGAGCCAGGACGTCGAGTGGCTGAACCACACATGGTGAGCGGGGGGGGCAGGCAGTTACATAACATGCAGAGAAAAAGATCTGCTATTGTCCAACGGTAAATCCCTGCTCATGGTAATTGCTTTCATTTTAATGGGGCACAGAAACTACTTCCTCCATCAACTTGTGTAAGGTTACACCATGAACAAGAGGGCCATAAAGGCTGTTCAGATCCAAATATGCCTTTTTACACCTCTGTCTCTTATGCGGGGGTGTAACATTAGGAGACCCAAAACCCACCTAAAGAGCGAGGTGGGTAAAGGCGGTCGGCTTTAGGGAGAAACAGAATCGGCTGCTTTACTTTAATTCACAATGTGCCGTGATGTGTTAAATTGCTCCAGTGTCAGAAAATAACAGCCCTTCACACCGCAACACACGCCCTTGTCATTGAGGGAGGCTCATGCTGAACCCCACCATTTCCAACAGCAGGAGGGGTGTGTGTGTGGGTGTGTACGCTGCATATGTGTGTGTGTGTGTGTGTGTGTGTGTGTAGGGGGTTGGGCTGGGAGGTTATGGAACTAACACACACTTCCCTTCCTCTGATGAACAATGCATGGCTAATTACTTTCGACAACAGCGACAAAGCACAAATATGATCAAGCCAATCACGGCAAACACACAAGAGGGGGAGCTGAACCTAGTTGGGCTAATCAATAGGGATTCCTATTGGTGGCTTAAGGACGGCGCCTTGTGCTAGTAGTGCTGAACCAGCCTGGCGTAAGTGGTTTAATAGGTGGAGACTGACCCTTTGTCGCAAAGGGCAGACAGCACAACACCAGAAGAAACACCATTAATCCAGGATCAGCTAATGAACATATCCCCAGTGATTTACCTTGATGCCCGTCGTTTCCTCCCCCTGCTCCCACGGCACCATGCAGGCTTTTCCTTTCCAAAACAAACCCTAGTCCCCGCAACACCAGCCTGCCACCTGAGGGATCTGGGCCATCAGATAAGTGGCGATAAAGACGCTGATAAAGACGTGCCTGTGTCTAGAGGAACGTATGCAGAGCGTCCCGTAGCCCGAGCACAGAAGCGGTGGTGGTAATGGAGCAGAGCCCTGACTCAATCATGTGCAAGGTGTTAATGATGCGAGATAGAGCATCAAAAGAGCCCGTGTGACTCTTATCGCTGTGTTCTGGTTTCAAACCAAGCTCTCTCTCATCCAGTTGGTCTAGAATGCTGCACATATGCTGTGGAAACCAAACGCCGCTGCTGCTGAGGAGGACCACAGTTTAACTTGCAGTGTGTAATAAGCACAGTAATACTATCCTCGGGCTGAAAACAATGATTAATGCATGGGGCAATTGCCAATCTCTAACCTAGATAGTGAGACGCAATTTGGGCAAATACAAAGTGGGCAAATTATTTTACGCGCAGAAAAGATCATTTCTCTATATTCAACAGGCATTCCGATATCAATTTGTAGGCAGCGTAATGACAAAATATGAGATACATGGTGTAATGTTAATACTGGTATCGAGGTTTTCATAGGCTGCATATATGGAAAAAACAAAATTGCACTAACAGGAAGCAAAGTTCAGTACTTTCTTCTCGCAGAATCAGAAGTCAAAAACCCCACAGTCATCACAACGGGCAGTAGTTCCTTCACAGCCCAGTGATTTCATGGAACCCAGGCTCATGATTACATAGAAGAAAAATACCAGCAACTTTCTCAATTGAATAATGTGGATGTATTGTACAGGCTGGGATGCCCTGTGGTCTTTGTGATCAGATTGAGTACCTTGAAACAGATATTATTTCCTTGTTTGGGCCCACACACACACACACTCACATCTTACAAATCACTTGAAAACACCATTAAAGCAATCAATAGCTGGTTGTTGTGCTTTTGGGCTGTCTTCTGTGACAAATAAACAAAGCAGAGTCCTCAAAGCCTAGCAAAAGCACATGCAGAAAAGTGTCTTATTTAATAAGGACCATTGATGCTTCCAGACGCCGTTAAGGATGAGATAATCCCCTCCGTTACACAGCCAAGACCACCATCCTTCAGGCATACAAACTAACACGAGGTGCAGGTAGAGCCATGCTGAGCGCTCTGGGTTATAGATCTCAGGATGTGGAGCACCTGGAGCCCTGGCGTGTTGATCTCTCCCACAAACCCTGGCTCATTATTGAGAGCTTTGGAGTCAGACATAAGCTATTAGCGGGCAACCTGAATCAGCACAGAGCCCCAGCCCTGTGATTTCATTCGTTAAGGGTGCTACTATGTGTTTCTCAAAATTAAGACCACATTTCCCCAAAATCTTGTTGTTTCCTGTCACAAAGAGGATGCTGGTACTTCCCCCGCCCCCCTCCTCCTCCCTGGCGTCACAACAGCCAATGTGCATTCTGACGAGGTTAGCTAACGTGAAGTTGTACAATACAGTTAGAGAAGGGGAACTGGAACAAATAATAAAAAGGCCGCTTCAAATAGCACTTTTTATCAGCCCAACAATGGTGTTCACAGGTTCAGTGTCAGCACATCCAGATGCAGACATTTACAGGGAGGAGGCCTGGCCCTTTATGTCTGTATGAAGCTGGGTTTGGTTCATGGCTGGTGGATTCTGCAGCACTGTTGGACAAATATTATAAATATTTTACTTGTGTTGTTTTGGGGGAGACAGCAACCCAGTGCAACAACAGCAAGCGCCCTGTGGAACGCCACTGTCCACGCCTGACGCTCACTGACATTCTCTAGCTGTCCTCTCAGCGTCACAGAAAATAACACACCGTGCCTGGAGAAAAATCCAATATGTTGTTCTGTTCCAAAGCTGTGCTGAAACCGAGTAAGTGAATATGCCGGGATTACATTTCAGCCTCGTCCTCCCAGCTGGTCCCTAATCTCAAATTACAAAATGCATCCAGAAAGCCAGAGAAATGAAAGTCCTGGACATTGGAGGGATGCTGTAACTCACTACTGGGCACATCTACCTTCAAGATTAAACCAAGCCAAGAAAAAAAACAGATTTAATGCTTTATTAAAGATTAATTATAAGATTATCATGAGCCAATTTGGATAGTAAATCCTCCCTATCACAAATATTGTCCATGAAAATAATAGCATTTTGAACGATGAGTCCAGTTCTGCTTGTTAACAGGACTGAAAGATGAATTATCCGTTAGTCATTTACACCGTATCCTCACATGACTGCGTTTACTATGCTGGTGAAAGACGCTCGTCTCGACCAGAACAAATTGATGTTTCAGACGCAAGAAAATTGCCTTTACTATTGTACCTTTGCAAAAAGATGAGCACAAAAGCGAGTCGTAAAAGCAATGCTAACTGCTGAATTGCAAATCGAGGGGAAACACCGACAGCTTTTAAATATGCTGGTGTTCATTCATGTTCAGCTTTTCAACTGACCAGAAATGACTAATCTGGGAGAAAACTGCTTCAGTGTGGGCGGTGAACAGCTTTTACTGAAAGACTGTAGTAAGTGACACATCTTGGTATTTGATTTCACACAGCTCTTTTGATGTGGAGCAGTTTTTCTGTCATCTGGCCAGGGCTAATGAAGGGAGGACAGGGGGATCAATCTTACTGCCAGCCAGCAGTGCAGCTCGCTGCAAACATCCTCACATTTCTCAGCAGAGCCCAGCCTGGGCCACAGAGTCCGTTTCAGCCCCATGAATCCCCAAGGACGAGCACAGAAAAACTATCCGGCAAAGCCAAATTCACCATCGATTCCCTTCTGTACATCAGAGAAAGGGTGAAGAGGCCAGATGAGTCTAGCAGAAAGGGAGAGAGCTGCTTGGTGGGGCTTAACTCAAAGAGATGATCGCAATGATTACGTGAAAAGGGCCATCGTTCGGCCCCGTGGGAAGAGCTTAGCTTTGTCACCTCCATACAGCACGGATCTGTACAGACAGAAAATAATAATTAAGAGGCTCCACTCACTTTCAACTCCACAATGTGCTTGTGAAGTTAGAGAGGGATGACTACAAACAAATAAGGTGTGTTAAGCTTTGAGCTATGGCACAATACTCTTTGGATTCATAGTGATGCTATACAGTACAGTAAATTGGACATAACTTCCTGTTCCAGACAAAATAGAGGAACGATTTATATTATATGAGTTCACTTCATACCGTCCCAACTGAGCTCCAAGCCTACAGGTGAACTGCGGATGTTTAGTGCTTGGAGTTTGGCCTCTGGGGAGGCAGTTATGGGGGTGGATTTGCAATAGCCTCTGTTATGGATAATGAACTCCTCTTTTAAAAAGGCCCAATTGAAACATGAATGAAGAACTGTAGGTCGCATTTTGAAGACCAAGGTCTCAAGGACCAATGCACAAATGCACATATTCAACTAAAATAAACAACAGCCTGAACACAGGCACAAAAGGTTGAAAATCTGATACAAAATCCCATCGATTTGGATGTGGTGAAATAACAAAAGAGACAAAGTGCTTCCATTTGCTGCAAAAGCTGGGGGGGGAAATTCAAGCTTTGAAAGCAGGCACAGGAGGAAGCTCAAGGAACCGTTATGGAAATAGTCCCGGCATTCATCTGTGTGGGTCCAACTCCAAACACACACAGCAGCAGGGTGGCCACCAGAACCTCCCCGCGTGGTGCCTGCTGGTTAGCTCAGCTTCCCAGCGGGGCTGAGGATTGGACCTCGCATACCCACGCTCTGGAGGCTGCATTCACGGCTGTTGGTGTGGCTCATACCCATGTCCTCTCAGAGCCGATGGAAAGTTAATTAACTGCCTTTTGGAGGCGCCAGGCCTGCGATAACCTGGCCACTGGCTCCGCGCTATTACCCAGCCTTTAACAGTGATGAATTAGTGCTCCTTTCCTACCGCCTTCCTCCCATCATTGGCAGCTTAGCCCAGGGGAAGGAGCATTAGGCTGCTTGGTCCCCATACGTCGTACATCAACTAGCTCAGAAACAGGCGGCAGATATTGGGAAACGGGGAGGAAATGAACAGACAAGAAGCCAGTAATTGAGATAATACAAACAAACTCATTAGTGGAAATCAGGAGCGCTCGTTAGTTTCTCCTACTTTAAGAACACAAACAAAAGGAAATGGCCTTCTATTTTCCCTTTCTGTTGGGGGCGAGGGGAGATAATGATGATCCAGCTGCAGCACAACAATCATCCGTCTGCATTCTTTATTTCCACATGATGTTAAACTAGTCTGAATTGTGGCAACAAAAAAAAACAAGGGCAATATGAGGCTGGACGAAGCAAGCCTGCTGTCCCGCTACAGTAAGCCTCAGTGATGTGGAGGGCGAGGTGTTGCCTTAACACACGACTCACTATCGACTCTTTTGCCAGGATTCATTTCAAACACCGCCCCGCACTGCTGTTATCTCCCTTGACTGAAAAAGAAGTATCCTTTCATTAGTGGACAGAGAATACAGTTAAGATTGGAAAACATGCCACTGTAAAGCTTACTCTCCGTTTGTGGTACCAGAAAAATCGCACTCTCAAGCTTCAAAGGAGCTGACTCATAGAGTAAGGTGTTCTTTGTGCAGCGTGAAGCTGCATTGTGCGTGCATTACCATCGTACTAAGCTACTGAGTAGTACTTTGGGACTGATCCTGCTGCATATAATCACTGAATACACAACGTTACCGTTTTTAAATGCTCACTTTGTATGGTACCATTAAAAAAAAACAGCGCTACAACTCAAAACCTGAAAGCATGGCAGGAAGCAACAAGAAAATACAGTGGAAAAATACACAATAGGCAATTAGCATTTAACTGTGCTAAAGATGTGTTCAGTAGAAGCCACCCACTCGCGTGATAAGAGTGAATGTATTTCTGCAGACACTTGCTTATGTTCAAATGAATGTAACTGGGGCAGTGTATTCATGGCAATCTATAAATATTCTCTCAGCTCCAATGACAGGCATTGTGGTTATTTATAAAGCCCAACCGACTGAATGTGCTGAATGCTGCGTCACAGTCCTAAACAATCACGCGGATGCGAGGAGAGATCCTCAACTTTTTCAGCTGTGGCACTGTGCAGAAAATTGAACAGGATTTTAAATACAAACAAAACAATGGCTTCTTCCAGGAGGGGATGGAGACAGTGGCCTTATAATGAGGCACTGCGGGTACAGAAACAACCAAATCCCCAAGTCCTATTGTGGATTACTTCAAAACAATCTTAGGCCGAGCCAGTAATGACAGGGTTTTTTTTTTTTAAATAGAGGAGCAACAACTGTTGGTGCAACAGAGATAGAGAAACAAGCACAGAATGGAAACATAAGCTGCTGACGAGTTTCAAGATGTAGGGCTGCGATTTAGGGGGATGGATGTATCAGTAAGCCAGTCAACATCAAAGCGTGGCAGATGAAGTGAAGGCACAGTCGACTGACTGGTGTGAGGCTAACTTCCCCCCCTACATGGCCTGCATGCTGATCAGCTACACTGCCACTCCCATCCCACTTCAGAGGCAAAGCAGCGCAGCCATTTGTCAAGGGTATTGTGGGTTGAGTAAACCAGCCACTCACTATGCATCTCAGCATAAAATAACACCAACATGAGCCACGGGCAAATTAATATTTTGTTGCATCCGGCATGTCCGTGGACTGAATTAAGCAACTTCTGACTGACAGCAGGGTGTTTTTCCCTTAATGTGGAACAGACACACACCTCCCGGTGTAATGTACCTCAAGCAATGTGTCACTTCCCCTAAGCTTCTCAGGGGTGTGCCCTAATTGCATTCATTATCCAATCTACACACCTACTGCCTATTGTTAACTCCAGCTTAACCCAGGAGACTCCTAGACGCCATTCAAACCTCGGCTCCTGTGGCAATTGGCATTGATATCTATTTGTTCTTCATGTACCGCTTGTTCTTTGGCAAATACTTACTAATAGATTGGGACAGCTCGAAACCGCACCGTAATCACAAGTGTTCAGCACTCGTTCTTTGTACTCTCGTCATCGCCAGAGCTAATTAGAATCAATAAACATGGCAAACAACCCAACTCATTAGGAGTTTCACAATCACCAGCCTCCCCGGGCGAAAGCCTAGGGTGAGTCTTTGTATCCATTTTCCCCCCACAAACCTGCCTTGCTCTCGAGCTCGGTGCAGGATACTCGACAGATACAGTGAGCGCAGCGTCAAGAATAAAAAGCCTTTGAAATTGCCATGAAGCTTTTGAAGCCCATGTCCCACTGCTCGGCACTCTCAGGGTTTTCATCTCTCCTCATCTCTGCTCATTTGCTGTGGAGCTCTCAGGGCCTTGCTGAGCAGCTGTAATGAACTCCAAGGAAAAGCAGCCACAGAGCAGAGGAGGCCACAGCCAGCCAGTCAGTGCATTAAGGTATGACTGTATGATTGAATGTATCCAAACAACTTGCTTGCTATAATCTACAGTGCGGCAGCAGTGAGGCATGCTGCACCTCGCTTACAGTTTGTTATTCAACACAACACTTTCTGAAAGAGATATCCTTCAACTCTTTCACATTTCATCATTTTGAATGGTAGAGGGAATGGAAGAAAGAGCCGTTTCTGCCAGCTCTGTCCCAGAAAGTAGTCCACTCTCCTACTGCGCCATTCCTTCACGGCTGGGGTAGTAGCGGGTTTTGTTCATTTTCTATCTGAGTGGAGTTGGAGGCCACCTACCAGCCTCTACTCAGTAGGGGAGGAGTTCCTCACGAGCACAGGCAGAACTGTGAAAAAACTCTCAACAGCAGCATAGGAATGGCAAGGTCAGAAACAACGTATTTTGTCAGACTGATAAACAGACTACGTCAAACACCCTTCTGTGATGAAACAGCCTTCTGAGTCAGTGGAAATGGGCTGGTAAAGTTGTGGGCTGATGATGAAAAGGTGGCGTCAATAAAACCCTTCAATTTACCCAAAAGATGCCGACTTCCATTTGTGACGGGGGTAACTTCTTCTACTCGGAGGGGCTATAAGGTTTACGGGGCTCTCTGAGACTCCTACAGGCAACAAAGTGTGCCGCCTGTAACATAAAAAGAGAGAGGGACATTGAAGCGTGCACAGCACATAAGGTACATTTGATGAAGATTAACAATTTCATAGCATGAAAGTGTTCAAGATGAAACAATGTTTTACACTTTTCATACAAACTCAAGACACGTGAGGGATGGACAATGGACAATGATGCATGTTTCTATCGCAGCGTGAGATTGCACTGTAGTACAACGAGAAGCCCATCAGCACGGTAACTCGCTCTGAGCTGACCATGGCATTTGGCAGAAAGAGAGATTACTTCTGTCCACTGCCCGTGGCATTTCAATGCCTTCAAATCAGGGCTAGGAACTTTCATATATGCATTATCACAACTGGCTGAATCAGCACAGGGGGCTCAGTGCCAGGTAGGGAGGAGAAGCTGCAGGAACAGAGGGAGAGGGGAAATGAGGTGGGATCAGGATTCACGGGGCCAGTGAGAAGACAACAGCAGTGTTGGAGAACAGATGTGGAGAGGAGAGAAGCACCAGATGAGCTCCAAACATTTCTCGGAGGCAGGGCTGCTCTGGAGGCAGAAATAACCATGGTTAGCAAGTTAGCCTAGCTGACTCTCCCATTTCAAACTAGCCAGTTAGCTGCACTGCTGACCTCTCAAAATCATGAATGCTATGGTCATGAATGAATGAAAAAGTCATTCAGCCAATGACATCACTTCAGCCCCCAGAGCGACTTTGCCTCTGAAAAATACTTGCATAAAAAAACCCCTCCAATCTGCCAAGAGGAAGATGTGTGTCATGCAAGTTAATAGGAGAAACATACAGTAATGATTGTGAAGCATGTAATGATGTAATGATTATTGTGAAACACTTTGTAAACTTTGTTTCGGACAAATGCTACACAAATAAAGTTCTATTATATTTTGAGCAGGGAGCAAAGTCCAGACAAACCCCACTGGACACTAAGGTCAAAGTCACATGGACCAGAGAAAAGGCAAGAGCAGGACACGGCAGCTAGGGTGAATGGAGCACTGGCCATAAATAAACCGCCTATACAGCTCCTCTTGGTGCCTAATTGCTGCAGCTGGCTGAGTAATGGAAGAGGCAGCCACTTGTCATTGAACTATTCCTCAGTGAGGACTGATGCCGACTGGTACACTAGTGGCTGGCTGACAGCAACGGGGCCGGTGCTACGTCTGCAACACATGCACGCCCCCTCTGATGTAAGTGGAGACTATTGGGATAGTTACACTGGAAACAAATCCTGAAAAAAACTCTCTTAAGTGTTTTTAGACCTTCACCAGTTGATAGGACCACAGGAATCAGAACAAATAATCACACAGACAAAAGATTTTATACAATTATCAGAAGGGCTCAGCGAGGAGCAACTGAAGCCCAGATGTTCGTATCTATCTGTGGCTTTACTATTTGTCACTTTAGGATTAAGGAGCACTTAAGTCAGTCTGGATGAATTCATAAACCGTCAAGGTGGACAGCTGTGGGAGTATTAACCTCAAGAGGGTTGGTAAAGCCCGATATAAAAACAGGCCTTAAAAAGGGATCATTCTGATTAGCTGGAGATAAAAACAAGACAGGATCTTATGTGAGGAATAACAACTATTCTCTACCCTCGAAAGCATCGCTATTCTGAACCCAATGTTGATTTATGAGTTAAGTGCAGGCTAAATGCAGAATAATGTTGATTTTTTTTGGCTTGTCTGACTATTTTACTATATATAGTTTTTTTGTTGTTTGTATGTTTACAAACAATTGCAATAGCACACAGGGGAGCAGTTCATTCATGCAACATTCAAACTCTAGATGTCTCATTTAAAAGAAGACATATCAACAACAAATCAGTGGACAGAACTTGTTTGCACATTTAATCCACTCCAAAGGGTGTTTGTGAGAAAGGTTAGAAAAAAGCCAATCTATTTTATAACTCATTTTCTGACATCTTTACTTCAGGTCGCCTTACCATTTTAGTTTGAATTACAGTTAAAATGTTAAAGGAACACATTTCAAAGGAAAGCAGATTTCGCAAAAAAGTAAACACCTTTTCAATAAAATTAATGGCTGCAGTGTGCTTGGGTTAATGATGACAGGGCACATTTAAGTGCCTTTCAGGGCCTCTATAGACCTCCAAGAAGAATAAACGTGGCACCACTTTAAAGATAAACTTCTTGTTAAGGCTTCTTTCATCTCTGTGGGATGAAGAGAGAGGCCACTGGCGCTCTTCACTGCTCAACCACCAACACCAATTTCCTTCCCCATTTTTGCTTTTTATGTACAAATACAATCAGGCAGTCTCATCAGTCTCGTTCATGAAGTGGGGCTGCAACAGAGAAGACTGGCCCCTCCCCCTTCATTGAGCCGCTGTAGATCCACTCCATTCACCCCAATGAAGTTTAGGTACACTGGCGGGAAAGTTTACTCCGAGCACAGGAAGTGACGAATCGAACTTACGAGCCGAACGACACAACTCCGAAACAGCAGTGAGCGAGCTAGCGCCTCGGCTATCGCTGCAGAAAGACGATTTACCCAGAGCAAAGATGACTAACAAAGCTGCGAACAGTTTCAGTCTCGCTGCCACTTGGGGCCGCCAACAACTAAATTACATAAAGTTGCATTGTGCGGGTTTAACAACACGGTCTTTCTGTGCTTATTGTGAAATCTCAGAATGAACTACAAATAATTGATTACTTCACTTTTAGTTAAGCCAGTACTTCAACCATCCATGTATGTCAACAAACGTTAATACTTAAAAGACTGATTGCTCCAGTGTTCCTTGATTTGGGAACTGTGGTATTCACCAGGATTTTTAAGCAATCACTTTCGCATGAGCAGACCTACAGTAGTCAGGGTCTGAAATGATCACCTGCCAAATTCTGGTAAATTTGGTGGATAAATCAATAGATGATAACATGTGAATGCTGTGGTCATATGCAGACTTTAGTCTTTGCCGGTTCTCAAATATTGTCCCTGTCGACCACCATACACTCTCTGATGGTGAGCCAATCAAATCAAAGCAAAACAATGGCTTGTTATCAAACACGCTCCTGATTGGCTGCCTGTTATATTGCCCTTCACAAAGTAGTAGCGTCTTTCTCTACTGCCTGGAGGGTTAACTACCCCAAGGTTAGTTGAAACCCAGCAATATTCCCATGTGATGACACATAACAGGTATGAGGCCACCAAAAAAAGGACTTGTTTACCCCCTTATTCCTTTTCAGGGTCATGTGGGGCTGTAGCCTATCCCAGCATTGCACTGGGCGGAAGGCAGAGAAACACCTTCGACAGGTTGCCAGTCCATCACAGGGCTACAACAGATAGTCTGACAAACACACCCACACTCCCATTCATACCGAAGGGTAATTTGGAGCCGATCCACCTGATTTGGATGTCCGTGTTTGGACACATGAACACAGGGAGAACATGCACACTCCACACAAAGGACTGGGGATGGGAATCAGACCCAGGACATTCTTGCTGTGAGGAAAAGTGCTTACCACTGAGTTAGTTTTCAATTAAAACTCTAAATCTGTTCTTGTCTATTGAATATTTCACACAGTATCCAATTCAATACACAAAATAGCACTGAAAACAGGTAAGGTGACATATTTTGGCTGGTAAAAATTATTCTTGGCAGGTACATTTTTTTCAGTTTGCCAGCCCTTAGCAGGTGAGCCAAAAAGTTCATTTTGGACACAGTAATATGAGAGGCCTATTCAAATTGAATCATTTCTCAGTGGTAATATTTTATTTTTGATTCAACATCACACTATCACTGTGAGACATTCGACCTTGAAGCGCTCTGTATTGAAGTAGATACTCAGCAAGCATTTCATGTACTGTGATGTGCAGCAGTTGGCAAAGTCAACCCAAATGAGCACAACATTTATTTTCACAATATGATATTATGGCACGGTAAAAATTTATATTATTCAGCAGATGCAGGTAGTAGCGATGAACGACTGGTGCTGTATTTACACAGGTTTTCAGCATTGGTGCGGGTTCTAAGTTGTTCTATTGCTCTGACTGACTATTAGATAGAGATAAATGATCAATATTTTCAAGTAATTGTCCCGTAAAATGGAAATATTGAACCCTGTGCAGTAAATAACTGCAATGTGATGCGGCTAATGTGATTGGAGGACCACATTTATAACATAAAATGGAGCAGCAGTGGACCATATGAATGCACGTACCTCAAGGACAAACGGGTGGTGCTCTTTTGTGACCCGGAGCTGCCAGTAATAATCTCTCATACCACTGGGGTTAAGTCCTATGGAGATTTCCCACTGCCTCCCATATAAGCTTCCTGTTATCACTGGAGTGCAGGTTCTTACATAATGGCAATATCTAAACACCCTTGCTCCCAAACTTCAAACCCGTTAAAAGGCTAGCAAAGTGGTTTCAAGGACTAATTGAGCTTAATACTGGCACCATGTCCCTGAGCACACACAACACAGAGTCAATATACACGCACGCTGCAGCATTCCTGAGGAACTGCCAACTGACAATATCAGCCGTGGTCTGCAAAAACTTCACCACCACCACTACCAATACTGCTACCACTACTACTACTACTACTACTAATAATAATAATAATAATTCATCATCATCATGAGCTTCAGCTATCTTAAACATTTCATTGTCAAAGTGGGAATAATCATTTTCAATGCAGTGGGTTGAAAGGAATTTAATTTTTGGTGGTTATAGCTGCTCATGCTAACTACCCAGTTCTTCTTCTATTTATTCCAAACAAACCAAAAACATAAAACGCATCACTTCCTGTGCACCAGAGGATTCGTCCCAGGAAAGACCTACCTGGCACCGGGTGTCGAGAACAGCAGACGTAAAAGCTTTCATGAACTGGCTAGAGGTTGAATCACTGTTGTGTTATACAGAGAGGAGCAATGCTGGTTATTACTTTAAATTCTAACACAATTAGGCACGTTTACAATATGCTTGTTGGTGACGTGGGTGAACAAATACGCTGCTGTGTCAATAGAGTGTGGGCTATTGGAAATGACTGCAGGCTCTAATATGTTCCTGACTCAGCAGCAGTGAACACGGGGTGTGTCGCCTACATCTCTGACAGTGAGTTATTCACTTCCGTGGCCATTTATCAGTCCAGCCACACTCAATGTGCACAAAAACAATCACCTCTCCTCCGCTTTCCTGTTGGAGGGGGCCAGGTTTCAGGGAGGAGGAGCTCTCTCACTTAATCAGCACAGTACAACAAGGTCAGCTGATCTGGCAGCACAGTCCTGCAGTTGTGCACCACAGCCGCTTGAAAACCATCCATCAGGGCTCTGTGTAAACCAAAGCCGCTTCCAGAAGAGAAAGAGATAAACAAAAACTGTTCGGGCCTCGGTGCAGCACTAAGCTGGAGAGGGAGAAAACTTCTTATTGCACACAATACCCACTGGCAAAACACCCCTGCTTTTTTACTTCCTACTGATGGGTGAGCGGCACGTACATCCGTCGGAGTTGCATAATACGCCGTCTGCCGCGTGCTGTACTTTTTAAAAGCAGGTTCAAGCAGGTTTTGCTTTATATAATGTGAAAATCTAAATCTTTTTTTCCCGTTTCGATTAGACAGGCTGCATTGTGTCCCAGACTCAGTGGGTGTGCTACACAGTGTTGCTCACGGTTTCACTCACAATACTCACCAAAGACGCCCGTCATGAAAAGAAAGAGCAAAACACTCTAACGTTTGATACCGTAAGCTCCGCTTCCACGCACATGTAACTGCATGAATCACATATTTTTCTTTTCCAGGAAAAAAAAAAAATCTAATTATAACACAATATTTGCCCTTGCACAGTCTGAGAGAGCGCCCTTATGTGCTGACAGGTTCATAAAGTTGTCGTGCACAAATTGTGACAGGAGGACTGAATGATCCTTTTCTCAAAAGAGGAAAATGAAAAAGCAGCATACAACTGGTGATCTCAGAGAATTAAATATTGCCCAATGATATCATGTTGACAGAATCCAATTAACCTTTCCTGCTTCAGTATGAGGCCTTTCAATATCCACTTTGCTGCAGTGCACTGTGCAAGAGAGTCGGATTCTTACTGATGGTGCCCATTGCCCGGCTCGCACCATGTAATGAGGCCTGCCTGTACCTAACGATTAATTATTGTCGTTGATCACGCCTCTGAGTGGTGATTGGTGGGATGTGCATCGCAGGCTGCAGAGTTTGGGGTGGGGGGAGTGAAGACAGCGTGGTGTCCATTGGGGCCACATCACCACACTGTGCACTGCCACCACCACAGGCTTTGTTCTGAGAGGCTGAATGAACTACTTCACAGTGCGTTTGTGGCCTACATCTCCTTATCCCCCAGGAGCAGATGAAGGAATGGAAAAACAAACACAGGCCTTGTAACACACAGGATAAGCTTACTGGACCACTGAACAAAACAGCTTACTGTGACGCTTTAACTTTTTTCTCCATCAAGCATTTTGTTTCTGTGGACTGTTGAAGGAACCCAACAGCTAGTGGTGGTCCCAAATAAAAAAAAAAAAAACAACCCTGATTGGGACTGAAACATTGCAGAGCGGGGCTAAAGTGCAACCTAACTGCAGTTTATTCTCCGATAGCCCTGGGAAATTTCCTTATTCAGGTCTCCTGGTGCATAACATGTGAAGGCATATAGCCAGTGGCCATTGCAACCCACTTAACCTTGGCATGCCCCCTCTCGCAGAACGCCTTGTCAGCACACAAAGCACTATATTTATTCCAGTGGAGCAACGTTAAAGCTGGAATGATAAAAAAAAAACAAAAAAACTGCAACACATCAAGCCAGCGCAAGGTGATGGGTCTGAGCAGCCGGCACGCCTGGTTCAGCTCTCACAGCTAGGTGATGGTAGGTAGCCAGAAGAGGAAGGGGAGGTTAAGGGTAAACCCACTAACAGCCCCACTCGCCTGGTGAGCGAGAGGCCTTAGACACCAAAGGGTCCTGTGGGACGCTCACTGAAGGGGAACACAACACACACAGATTCATGGGAGGAAACATCGACACACACTAGTGATACAAACACAAACACACATGCAGGAGTTGTGTCCTTGAGTGGGGTTAGACCAATACAGGGTTAGGCCGATATTTAAGTCTTTTATTAAAAATCTGATCTGATAAAATGTCTGGAAATTTTTTTTTTATTCATTTAAATTGTTCAATTCTGTTTTTTGTAAATGAATTCTTCATTTAAAACCAGCAACGCATCCAAGAGTTTCCCTTGAATAAGTGAGGTGGGGCACCCTGCCTCAAAGAGCTGCTAGTCTGGGTGTCAGTGGAGAGTTTTAGTGTCCCATGGTTGTCTAAATGCTTTCAGAGGCTTTTCCACCTTGACAAGAATAAAATTCTGCGGGGAAACACTGAATCCATTTTTGGCAATTTAAAGATACGGAATAGTGGCACAAAATAGTGGTTATTGGAGACTTCAGTCTAAAAATATCGGTATCGGCCTTCAAAACAACTTATCAGTTGAATCCTACCCTTGAGCAGTGAAAATGCAGGATTTTACACACTCCTCTCTCCGGACATACAAGTCAGAGATAGAAGACAAAAGAGTTAAAAAGGAACAACCACAAGAAATTAGCTCCATCACACAATCCGGCTGGCTTGAATTTCATGGATATTAATGTCTGTTGCGAAGAAAAGAAAAATGCTTTTCTGACGGCGTGCTGAAGCAATTAGATTGCAGAGAACTCTTAGATAACCTTGAATGTGACAGCGTTCCTAAACCTCGGCATCTGAAAGCATCGAAGGTTGCAGAATACTAAACCATTTCACTGCAGGTTACGCTCACATACATTATTAGTGCGTATCGCCATTTCACCTTCTCAACAAAGCCGGCAAACAAGATTAGAATTTGTTACTTGGGGCTCTCATTAAATTGCCATGAGAAGGCAGCGGGAGTTTTGGACTGAGCCTTAGAAAGCAATTAGAAAGTGGGCTTGATGTCAACAGCAAAATATGGCGAGGAACTGCCTCGTTTCCATGCATTGCACAAACGACGTGAAGCAATCCGTCTTGTTGAACAATGTCACGGCAAAAGCCTCGTGTACAGGTCAGAGGCTTTTCCTGCAAAGTAGTTACACTGCGTCTTCCTACACTAGAAGTACCAGCAGCAGGGCTAAAATATTGTACTCAAACAGAAGTAGAATCAAATCAAATGGGGCATTAAGTAATCAATTACTTTTCTTATTGACTTCTATCGGTGACCAGTAGGAATTGCAACAACATCAACAGGTCTCTGGCACAGCTTACGGTGGCCTGTAGTTGACAAAAATATGAATGTCACATTTTCACAACATTTGCTATGGGGGAGTAGAAATCATACTAATTGCACCTTTACTCAAAACCGGTTGGCTTTACTAAAGTATTTCGACGACCATTTGACTGTTGCAAAACGTGTCCATTGCTCTTCACAGCTGATCATTTGGCAATAAGGTCAACAGACAGAGGGTGGAACCAGCTTCTGTGGCCAATAGACGAAAAAGTTATTTTCCTGTCAGCAGACTGACTGCTGGAGCGAATTTGAACTTTGTGTCATCTTTCTCCTTTACAGAGCAATCAGTATGCTGTTCAACAATCCCATCGAAACACAGAGCACCTCTCTTTGTACTACAACAGAAACGGTGTTGT
>OOFE01010862.1:75244-86467 GCA_900323365.1 Monocentris japonica
ACGGTGTCCACTGGTACAGAGGGGCCGTTGCTTCCAGCGTAGGTAATTCCATTTGTACAGCACTATGAAGTCCTGTCTGTAATTGCGCCGAATGCTGTTGCACAGTTTCAATATCCTTCCAAAGCATAAGCTCACAGGAGTTTATCCTATCCTCCGTCAACAATTCAGTCCTGTAATTCTTTCCCATTTTATAGGCTGATGAAATCTCCTTTCGCTGTGGTTTTGCAGGGCCTGCTGCTCCACAGCATTATGCTTTCTGCCACAAGGTCCAAAGCCTCTGCTGTGTGAATGTAATATCAAGACAAACGCTGCTTGAACTTTATAAGAACGGGCCCCTGATGGCTACTGCCAGACTGTCAAGTTTAACTCAAAGTAAGACACTGAAGTAACTGTTTAAAAAAAAAAGTTTTCCAATACCATAGCACTTATTACTTAAAATCACCATTCTTCTTATCAATGAAGATTTATTAATCACGTGGAATTAAGTTCCACCAATATGGTTTTGGAAGGTGGATACCAACATTTATGGATTGATGCTGCTGGTAGTTATTATATAGATATTTTTGCTGATATTTTATATCTCTAAATGTGACCTTTTTCATGGAAAACAATTCAAACACATTACAAGTATTCAGTGTTTCCCCCACAACTGTATTCCTGTCAAGGTGGAAAAGCCTCCATTGAACCCCAGGATAATCATAATAACACTCATGATGAAATATATTTATGCATTCTTATGTGGAAGTCCAAAATGTCCAATTCAGGTTAATGCCTTCCCATAGAGTAGTATTGATCTATTATATAATAAATCAATCAAATCATCATCGTATCCATCATATCAAAGGGGGCGTCAGTTACTGGTCCACCGCTATCTGCTATCTGACCCGCAGCAGCGTCTTGCCTCAGCCCTGCCCAGCCAGAGCATCTATCACGGTGATGAAAGTGCTCTGACTTGAGATTGACTTGGAAAGAACGAGGCGTCCACACTGTCTAACTTCAGTGTCTCCGGGGGACGGGGTTTCCATTCATCTCCTCTCTGACATCTCACTTTGTCTCGAGGCACCTCGCAACTTCCCTGCAATATGAGGGGATCAGAAACACGGCAGGAGGCTCTGCACGGGATCCACTACATTACCACGAAAGCCTGTAGGCGCTGCCTTTGTGTTCAGTCAGGATAGTTTCATATCCATGAACCTTCACAGGATGTTTCATTATTTGGTGCAGTGGAAAACGCAGTTGAAATTCAGATCTCATTGAACGTACCGATTATAAAGTCCTGCTTGTAACTGACCTGGCCTTGAACCTCAATTCCTTTACACCTGGTATTAAGACACATTGAAGAGCTGATCGCCCAAAGCACCTCCAGAGGTGGACAGAGGCACATTTGGCCACACTGACAACAAAGTGTAAATGCAATGCATCTCCAAACCACATATAGGAGCATGAACGGAAATAAACTTTTGTGCTCAGATAGTAACATACCCGTCAGGATACTTGTGGAGGTGTTGACTGTCAGTTTTAAAGGGTGTAAATATCACCAGAGGAAGTGACTGAGTGTGTGATGATCTGTGCTTTGGCAAGGTAAAGAGAAACCGAACTCCAAAAACCGGACACACATTTTAATGCCAGTTGCAGTCTGTCATTCTCTTACTTACATGGACTGGTATTGCCAGTAGTCCCAATTCTACTCACACACACACACACACACACACACACACACACACACACACACTTGGTTTGTGATGTCCATGTCTATCTTTTGGTTTTAGTACCCTTGTTTTAACTGTCCCTTGCTTTCTGCAAAGACAAACCACTTTAAGAGAGTGCTATAAATAAACTTGACTTAAGCTTCTATCTAAACATTCAAACCGATCTATTAATGACACCCTTGCAGTATATCAGCTTTGGGTTCAATAAATTAGAGACACACACTTGGGGAGGGATAAAATGGGAGAAGATTAAGGAGGTGAGACAGACAACCTAAAGCCTTTCCACACAGCCCAGCCTGAGCTTGGTGATTGAGTCTCTGAAACTGTAAACCACAGGGGGTGAGCCAATGAAGATATGTACCTATGACTAAGGACAACCTGTGTATTCTGACTGCCAAACAACACACCACTCCCCAGTTAACTATCAAGGACATTTTCAGATAAACTTAAGAAACGGGAATGAGACACTGCAGGGGGCACTGTACGTTCTGCTGCATTTCCTGCTGCTTTCCTGGAGGCAAACAATAATTTCATCTGAGTGGGTCGGCCGACAGGTGAGGGTGCACAGCAGCTCAACTCCAGATGGGATCCGGGAAAGTTGATGGGGTTTTGTTAGATGAGATGTGACAGAGTGGCGTGGAGAAATACACAGTGGGAAAAGGCTATGTTTACAGGTAGAGTGACGAAGGGGGGAAAAAACTTAGGCAGCACATACCTGACACTTCTTGAGCCTTCGCTTTCAGATCTGTGAATGACAAAGAGAGTCTGATCAGCAGCAAAATAAAAATGGAACATCAAATCAGAAAAGAAATTTTTTCATTTGTTTTCATCCATGCATACCAAATGCAATATTTTGCCTCCATGAGAGAAACCTTAGTCCGGGTAAGTCACCATCCAGAAGCTAAAATCATGATGCTGCACTTCTGAGCAGGTCAAAGAGAGACATGGAACTGCATCGGCAGCATGAAATTACATTTGGCTAAATAACTGTCTCATACATAACTGAAGGCAGTTCAGTGCAAAGCTAAGCTGCCAATTAAACTGGTGAAACTGCCTTCTTTGCTTTTCCAGACCAGCAAGTCTAGGACAGTTAAATCCCAGCGGCTGGCAGACAGAAAAGCCGACCATCAGAAGCAGACCATCAGAAATCCTGATGGGAAACGCCAACATCCCCACATTACTTTTAAACTCTGGGCAACTCTCAACTACAAGCATTATTCAGAGTTTCCTTAAGTTGTTCCTTGGCATTGACAAAATATTCTTCAAATACTTCAGGGCTGTTGTAACCTACAAAAAACAGAACTGTGTGTGCAACCTATTTCCCCTCAGCTCAATATCTAGTTCTTTCTTTAAGAGATGTTATATTATAACAGGAGTTGGCAGATCCCTTTCTTTGCATTTTTGTCCCCATGAAGCCGTTGTGTTGGAAACTGCTGTACAAACCGTAGCTCACAGGAAATTACAAGCTGAATTAAGCAAAATGGCCTATTTGGTTCTTTAACCTTGGGCAGATGTGCAGTCAGGCGTGTGTATAATGACAGATGTCAGCATGACTGTGGCTCGCCGCAGCTTCGGAAGAATGTCATCTCAAAACCCAGCAGTCACACAAGCTGGACAGATCTGTTCAGTTCACTTGGAAAAAATAGGAGGTGGAAAATTCCCTCTTTTCTGGGGCAATGCAAAAACACGCAGAGGGCAAATTGTCCATGGCGTCCACATCAACTTCACTCGGAAACGGACTCTTTTCAATTTAGTTGGTGCAGGCCCTGACTGAGAGTGTAACCAGCCAAACTTAATGGGATTGACTGACTCCTTCATAGTGTTAGGTTGTCTTTCAAAACCCGCCACACTCTCCCCTCAGCGGTGAAGTGTCAGCTTTTTGGCACCTGGTGCTCAATACTAAACTAATGAGAGTGCTCTATGAGCTATATTAAATGTCACTCTATAGAAGTGGGGGAAGCAAGCCTGGCAAAGGTAGCCGTTTGACACCTTCATCCATGCCATGTTTTTTTAGACAAAGCTACCAAAGCCCAGCGAATCCTTTACTAATGACATAATGGTACCCTGCTTGTACAGAGCTGCTTTGATGGGACACCTCTGAACTTTTCCTGTACTGTTTTCAGATGACACACCGGCACAAAGCACAGCGCATGAAGGGAGAGGCGGCCACCAGAAGGAGCAAGGTAAGCAAGAACAGTTTGAAAACAAGACGCCATGCCCAAAGGAAATCATAAGCTGTCAGTGTGAGACCCAACAGAAAGATTAACCTGTCCTTTGTCAAAAGCAAAATCAATGGCGGACCGCAAACAACCAGACTGCGGTGAAGCAGTGCCTCGGCAAAGACTGCTGATGGGAAGTCTCGGGCCCTGTCGGCGGCAGCAAGGGAAGATGAGGCGCACGTTTAAACTCACTGACAAGCGGCAAAGATGAGATAGTCACAGGCACAAACAGAGTAAATGCAGAGATGGAGATAGCTAGGCTGATAAAACCCAGTTAATGATATCATCTGAGGATGTGGGCTAGCCAGGCTTTGCCCACAAGTTAGCTTCAATCCCCACACAGGTTACTTTAGACCTGACTGCTGAGCTGGGAGGGGGTTATGGGTTCACTGCTGGGCATAGTGCCGTAAGTAGACTACAGCGCACTTATCTACCTGGTGAATGCTCTGGCCCCTGAAGAGATACTGTATTTGAAAAACACACTGATTGTCCTAATGATGATGCCATAATTAAAAAAGGCCCAAACTCTGAACTCAAATGTGATATCTGAGACATGACTGGTGCCGTTTTCATGAAACATTTTGGCACTGTGTTCTAGCATTTAAAAAATTACACTGATCACCATGACGAGGACGCTACGATGAAAAGGTCAAAACATCTAACGTTGAAAGGCCATATTTGCAACAACACTGGTCTGATTTTGATGAAACTTGGAGAGATGATGCATCATTTTACCGACATGCCTCACCTGCTAGAACTTGTTAGACATTTACGTTTCATTTTAAGCATTTAGCTGGTATTCTTGTTCGGAGTGACTTGCAATGGCCGCAAAAGTAGAGGAAACTTTGATTCCTAGATCACCAATATTACAAGCAACTAAAAATAATCAGAGTGCAAAGGTCAAGGCCTTAGGCAAGCTTTTAAGCAATTCCTCAGACAATTCTCTTGTCAAAATCACATTGGGTGATATTGACCATAACTGCTCTGCAGGGTATGTGACTAAACAGGAAAGCCCTGCAGCCCCGCCCCCTCTGAGCCGACAGCAACATTCCTGCTGTCTCCTCCTTCCTGATGGATGGGTGGGTACGCGTCACATGACACTCTTTGTTCAACTGAGAGAGACCATGAAAAAGGGCATCTGTAAAAAAACAACATGAAAGTACAGGATGGGACAGGAATTGCCCACGATGCCCGACTCATCGAAGAGAAAACAAGGAGGGTATCAAGGTGATGCTTTTGAATGGAAACAAATTCATGGGACTCGTGGAGTTGTCTGGTATTGGATATTAATGTTAGAGTATGTGGAAGAGTCAGTTTGGCTATTTTGAATTGCTTCATTGAACTGAGCAGTAGAAGAATAGATATACTACCTATTAGTATAAAACAAGCAGTCAACGCAGATGTTAAGACTCAGAGGTCTACGCATCACATTTTCTGTGTCAGGCTCTTTAACCTCCCTTTTGAAATGTGACCCTGGTCCCATGTGGAGGACGCTTTCTGCATAGAACACAAGGAATTGTGGGATGCATGGCAACTACGGCAAAACCTTCTAACTATAATTACCTTGAGAGAAACGCAGCAGAAAGAGGCTAAACTGCTGAAGAGCTTCACTGTGCTCCTCGCCACAAAGACAAAAATATAACTATGAATTCAGCCTTCTACTTCAACACGCAAATCAATACATGCAGGCCTAATGAAGGGGGGGAAAAAGCTGATGAGGGATGAAATGTCTGCTTGTAGTAAAGCTGCAGTACCAGTCTTGTGGTAAATGGACCCCCCTGACAATCAAATGGGCTCCAGCAGCTGTCAGTCCAGGAAGGATTAATGGAATTAACATTTATCAGACCCACAGAGTTTTTCAATCAAGTGTAAAGTTGAAATAATCACAGATAAATGAGACTGCAGGGAATTATGTGTTGGACTTTTCCAAGCGCTGCTCTACAGCGCTGTTGCCCTCCCATCTTGAAACGCATTTCATCTGGGCGGAATTTTTCTTCAATCCACTTCTGTGTTGATTTCAGTCCATATGAAACCCGAATCGAGAAACAAAGCATGCAAGCTTGAAAATGCAGTTTCACAATTTACTTGGTTCTGGGCCAAGCAGGCAAAGTCACACACGCCTGTAGCAATTGTGGAGTATTCCCAGTAGCTCCGACGGGAATGGCAGAAATCTTGGATAGCAGTCCGGGCAAAGGCAGTCCAGAGCGGTAGCACGCTGTAATGAATTGGCAGGAGGGTACAGCCAAGCCAATTAAATGATATGAGCCTGACAATAAGTGGCTTTCATTACATGACCCAAAGACCCGCAGCAACCAAATATAATCATCTCACAATACGCTGGTTATGAGAACCTGTAATGCCATGACACTTTCTAAAAAAACACAATACAATTCCCAAGTTTTATCTTGCTATTTCAAAGATTGGATGTAAGAACTCAAGTGCCTTTATAAGTTTCAATGACCACCTCAGTTGTTTTGTGTGCTTAAAGCTGCGGCTCGACCAATGCTGTTCGGTTTCAAAATGTGGGAAAAGCCAATAAGTGTGATTTGTCTCATATTTCATCCCTGTTAAAATCCTGTTCCTGGCTCTCGTGCGAGTCCCTTTGGGTGAAGAGAGGGAAGCTTTCACTGGCTGAGGCTCAAATGTTTATAGCGGGTCATCTTGAGGCGGGTTTTCATTTGCGTCTCTGTTCCTTTTGTCAATTAAATTTGCAGTTGTTTAATGCAATGGGGTAATGAAATTAACCTTTTCACCCACGAGGCAATACATCACAGCCAAGGAAGACAATCACTGGAGAGGGTGGCTGTAGTACACAGTGTAGGAAGATGCAGCCAGACTCCTTGCACATTCACTGTTCTTCCTAGTTTTAAAATGTGAACACAGTGAAATTACTTTTTCCAGATGAAAATTTGTCTTTTTGACATTAATTCTTGTACAAATCTCTAGTGAAAGTGGACAAGAGAAACTTTTAGTAGACATTTAGTGCCGATTTACGTTATCTTTGAAACTTCAGGAACTGGACTTCAAGACGTGATAAGAAGTGTTATGCCATGCAAGATTGTTACTGTTGCACTTTTGGTGGGCTATTCCTCCACAGGCTACATGGTTAGCTCAACTAACGAACATTTACGCCAAAACATAACTATTTGCACTAACTATAAATAACCATTGTAATGAGTTTGATGTTCAGTGTGTTACTCCTAGAGAGCTTTTATTCTGAAATGTCTCAGAGTGCATCCTCATGCAAAGCCCCCTGCCCGTCCATGAACAATACGCTTCTTTTTATGGTTCATGTATTGTGAATGTAACCTCTGTGGGCTTTTGTGTTGCAAATGCAAAACCTGAAAACCAACGGGAAACATCTGCTTTTGGGTTTTCACATTTTTGTGTCGGTGCTGGAAAAAAAAAAAGAAAAATGGTCTATTTCCTGTTTTTTGATGGTTCCACAAAGGGGAAAATGAAACTGGTAATTATTCATAGATACAGGGATCCATCACACAGGCAACGGAGCTTGAACTTCAATTCTGCTTCTTTTATAAAATACAAACATTTGTCCTAAAATCAGTTCTTCTGAATCCTGCCAGGCCAAACATAATTACAGTTTTAGACCAGAGAAACATTGACAGTGACACTAAACAAAACAAACCGATTACTCTTTTGGAGTATTTTCTAAAATTAGATTACGTGTGAATGACAATGACTGCTGCTGCAAGAACCCTGATATGGTGCGTAAGTAGAAAGTGCATTTGATGGTAATATACAACGTTAGTCCCACATCGGATTCTATTTGCCATCTGCATGATGGAAGAAAAATCAATCCTCTATCTTATTGGAAGATACTATCATACTATCATCTCCTCTGTGACTGGACTACAGAACAGTAGTGTGGGCAATCTGCCAGCAGGTAGAGAGTGTGTGTGTGTGTGTGTGTGTGTGTGTAAGCCAGAGACTTGGAGAAAGTTACAGGTGTTACAGCTGAACTCTCTTGGTTGGCCTGGGCCACACAAATCAGGTTGTACCTCTATCTATTTTATTATTATGTTATTTGATTCTGTATTTATGTGAAGCACTTTAAATTGCCTTTGTGTATGAAAGGTGCTATACAAATAAACTTCCCTTGCCTAAACTGACAACACAGACTGACACCGCCCATCTAGCTACTTGCAGGGTATACTGGCTAGAAGTGATACTGGCCTCTAAATTACTTGTTTGATGAGAAAGGGGAGGGTGTTTGTCTTTTTTTTTTGTTTCTCCATGTAAGTGGTTTGGACAGGTGGTAATAATCCCACCTCTCTGGGTGTATTTATGGTCAGTGCTCAAACCAGCAGCACAAGTATTTGTTGGTTTGTTAACTGGAGGTGCAAGGAGAAGCTGGCCAGTCTGTCAATATTATTCTGGATTAATGTAGTTGAAAGCTGACAAGACAGTAAGACGACGGATCCCTCTGAGTCCGTTTATGCAATGATGGCAGGAGCTAGCCATCACCAAGGGAAACACCAGGACACCATGGCTTTCATCTAATGTCAAATGGATTTCTATTGATTCCTCAACGCGTGACCCCGGCGTGTAACAAAGAGCTGAGGGAAGCAAGTCAATCTGCATTTAAACACTGAGCACAAGTAGAGCTAATAAAGGGGGAAAAATAGCTAAATAAACTGTGGTATTTGGTAACTATGGTCCTATGATCAAAGGATCAAAATGTATGTACAGTACGCTGTACAGTAATTTTCCTGCTTTTCCCATCATTAATTCTCCCATTTAACCCTCCTGTGATGTTTTGCTTTACAGACAAAGCTGAATAGGGTTGGGCTGACTGTTTGAAACTATCTTTTGTTAAAATGTTGTAAAAAACCCTAAAATTATGTTTTTACATTTATAAAACCATAGTTTTTCAGCATTACCATTGTTGTGTTTCTCTCGACTTTGACACATGAGCAGGTTGGATGAAAAAGATCACTAACTGGGAACTACGGGAGCTTCTGAGGAGCAAGTGAATGCATCATTATGTTTTCGAGTACACAACCCTATTGGCAGATCAAAACAAACCAAATGACACAACTTCAACACCTACATATACAAGAAATACGTACAATAAAATATGATTCAAAAATGATTCAGTCACAGCTTTGTGCACATTCATAAACGTGTTTGTTTACAACACACAGCACCATGACTGACATTTCAACATGATTGTCAGAACTGACTTATATTGTGTGAGGTGAAGAGGTGTGCTTCAACAATGGAACTCTTGTGTGGCGAGTGCTGAGCCAAAAAAACATCAAACGCAGGAAAATTCCCAGTTGCAGAGCAGATCATGGAGGTAATACAGTATCTGTCGTCAGTTATCCTCCCCTGTGGCCGCATGGGAGGAGGACTACTATCCCTGGGGCGGGAGGTGTTCCCTCAGTCCGATGGTGAAATGCTGGGACAGTGGAGTAACACATTTCTGGTATGTGATTGTATAGATGTGGTTGAAAGAGGACATCTGTCTCAGACTCTCGCGTATAAAGTGTGTGTGAGAGAGAGGGGGTCAGTTTCTCAAAGAATGTGTGTATCCATGTTTGTGTGTGAGAAGGGTGTGTGTGTGTGTGTGTGAGAGTGCAACAAGTGTGAGTGAGTGAGTGAGTGAGTTTTGGGGGGGCGGGGTTGTCAAAGAGAAAAGGATCACTATTTTTACTTAAAAGTGACAAAATGTCACCATGGAGAATTTTTGATCTCCTTCAAAGGCGAGCTCCACTGTCAGATCAAACGCACCCCTACTGGCATTTTTTGAGTCGTGTGATGAAGATGTGGGCTGCAACCACTTGATTGGGTTTTTCTTTATGTTTATCAAATCAAATGGGCCAAGCAAAAATCATTTCATGATGGAAAACGGTTTAACTTTTTTTTTTTTGTCATTTCCAAAATTGAATTGAGTCACACTGACTTACAAGAGCTTTAAAAGAGCCGTTCTGAACTGTTGTGCTCATGATATGTCAACTGAATGTTGCATATGGCTGCAGTGCCATGTTCGTCCGTGCGATCAAGGACAAGCTATAACGTTGCACAGTGAGTACAGTGAAAGGGGATAAGTCACTTAATTGCATGATATGAAAGCCTGTAGCATTTTAACTTGCTATGGTGTAATACGAGCCCCTGGCATAGTTTCTACAGCATATTGTGACCATGATTTGAGGTGTGAACACGAATGCCTTCCTGCCTTTAGGAGAGTGTTTAATATATGCCCACATACTGCAGAGATATTATTCCTCATTACAATTGTGACCACGGGGAAGTCATATCCACATGGAGTACAAAGACGCGCCGCTAACGGCTGCTACATTAAAGAACATGGATTAAAAAAGGGACGGCTGATCTAAATCTATCATCGCCGTAGCCCAGAGACAAGAGCATCAAACACACCGACATCAGTCTGTCGGTGGAGCGGCGTCAGCTTCACAGAGAGAACGAGACAGCTATTGTCTTGTGGGTCTCTTCTGAGGCACTTTTGGAGTCTCTCTCTCTCTCTCTCTCTCTCTCTCTCATCCAGGGGGGTGGATAGTGGGCATTATTCTCATGGATGGATTACCAGGACCTTGTTACTGACCATTAGGATGGCCCTATTGTATGTGACAAATGTGATGAGAGTCCCAATGAATTATATGTATTCAGTCAGCATTCATTCCAGCAGGAAGAGGGAGCAAACAATTCCTAAGCTTCCTGGGAAACTTCCAATCAACTAATGGCAGGATATTATCTGTGCTACTCCAAGACACTGCATACCATCACCCCCTTTAAAAAAATCCAACTGAGTACTTAAATATTTAATATTTGCTACATTTTAACATCAAACAACCACATTCATGCTGAGACATAAGTATTACCGTAAACAAACGAGACCATCGCAGAGAATAAGAAGCCGCTGCGCTGCATGTTGCATTGTGTGCTACAAATCCTGCACACAAAACACACAACTGCAAAAAGCCAAAAGCATATAGTGAGAGCAGATACGCTCCTGTGTGCACATGCAAAAACATGTACAGAGCTTAAGACCAGCGTCGATCATTAGTCTATAAAAATGCTACTTGGCAACAGCGCAGCAGTGAAAACCCCAGTGAGATGCATTTGGCAGTCACCCACAACGATACATGCACCATACACAATCACTTCCAGAGCATCTGACCATCAAGAGGAGCGCTCAACTGTTCCAGGCCAACGCGCTAATTTCTCAGGTATTTGGCAGCCAATATGACAACAAAGAAACTTTGATATCTGACAACACTGGACGAAACTGAGAGCTAAACCTATATGTGACC
>OOFE01010862.1:86487-97045 GCA_900323365.1 Monocentris japonica
CCCCCCCTCCGCCACCCAGCCACTTCCCAGCTCTGGCTTATATCTGTATTGAGATCCACCTCTGTATTTCCCTCTGCCTTCCCTGCCCAAATAAAATATTTATTAAAAGTCACTGAATATGATGCCAGACATGTAATAATATATGAATCAGGGAAGCCAGTGTGTCAGTGAATGTACTTTGCCAAGCTCATGACCTAGTGCTGTATGTTGCATGTCATCCAGAGGGGATCAGCAACCATCATTTTCTAATACTCTCTACTACACTATCCAATAAAGCAGAAATGCCAATAATAAGAAGAAGAATCAAACATGAAAGTTTTGAAGAGTAAAATAGTAGTCAAAAACACGTCTATCCCAACCAATCTGCATCAGCCGAAGGGAGTGATTTGTATTTTGCTACCACATCTTTATTGTGAATCTTTTCAGTTATCTGTCTTGCAGCCCGGTGCTTAGAGACCTCCAGCAAATATAGCCTTGTTATTAGAAACCAGAGGACTGTTTAATAATGTAGGAAGGGTCCGATCCCTTTGGAGAATGTCATTTCAACACCCCCCTGCCCCGCCCGAGCGACAGGAGTCAGAGAGTTGAGACAGGATTTTCAAAGCAGGCTCTTCCTGTTGCCTTATCTCCATCTCCTCTCTGTTCCTGTCATTCAGACCCCTTCCAGAGCCACACTGCAGCTCTGACCTCACTTCCTCAGCCGCTTCCTGCCTTCTCCTCAAACCCTGCTGACTGTCAGCCGGCCCGGGTCATGTACGTCTACTACGTCATTGTGCGAGAATGGCTCGGCTGTTTTTTTCCTCTTGAGGTCATGTGACTGTGCGAGTGTTAAAATGTCAAATGTCAAGGGAAGATTTTGTTGTTGTAAAATTTTATTGCATTGTTTTTATTATGTATGGCGTCTGTGTGGGGAGATGCTGCTTGCATTGTTTTGAGAAATCTGGACCTAAAAATCACTTCAAAACTGCCATTAAAACTATTTCAATGTTCATTTGTATTGTGCTGTAATATATTGTGAAAATCATTCTCTAATTGGGACCTGGAACCCTCTCAAGGGGATCCCCAGACTGAGAACCGCTGGTACATGGATCCCAGAGGACCTGCTGACTTTTGTGTGAGGAGGTGTCCGAATGAATGCGTGTGTTTATGTGCTGCCTCTCAGGCCAAGGTTGTGCTCGCTGGCGCTCCGGCTGTCGCATGGCTACCCAGCGTTGGGGGAAGGGGAGTATGCACTGTCATTAGCAGGTATTCCAAGCAGACAGACAGTCCCAGCTTGAAGCTTTCCCTGGAAGCCTCAGATGAAATGGCAGAAATAATGAGGCACATTATCAATCACAGGCAGGGGGCAGCTGGCTCAGTGTATGTGCCACACACATTCTCTCCATCTCTGACACACACACACACACACCCCTGCGGCGAGGAGAGTAGAGGTACACTAGCCTCAGAGAGGAGCCCAAAGATCATTACCCGGGCAGCAGTTTTATTCAACCCATGGCCGCCCTACCAGATTGGAATATTGCAGCCATACACTGCTCACCCAGGATTAGATAAGGGGAGAAAAAAGCTCTGGAGAAGTCAGTCTCTCAGAAGTAAATACAGGTGTACCAACCACAACTAGTACTTTGAGAACAGGCTACACAATGCATGCATTGCAAATAGAAAATAAATATTTTCCAGTTACAATATATCATATATATACATATTTTGGTACATGGTATTTATTTTTCTGACTCGTCCTGGTCTCTGTTTTGACTCTGTCTCACCTAGAGCAGGTCTTCGTCTCGGCTGGAGCGGTCTTGACTACAACACCGTTCATTCCTTCAATTAGAGGAAGCAAACTGTAAGAATGTAAGAGTAATGAAAAGCAAATTCATTCCCGTGCTGGTTTAGGCATATAACAACAACAACAACGACACAGTATTATGTAACTGTAGTCGTAGGTGCTGCCATAATCCTCTCCCTCTGAGAACAAATGCTTAAATCTAGAGCAGAGGACTGGACTTATAAGTTCATCCCAGTTCAGAACGGCCAAAGCGGCACAGCTGTAGCGCTCTGTGGGAACCTGTGGGATTAAAGCCACAAAGATCGCACCAGCTACAGTGACTGGGTTCACATCTGTGACCGGACCGCAACAGCAAGCCTGGGGATTGAACGCAGCTAAACACGCCTCTCCATCCAGATGATTATTCTTTCATTTCCTTTGTAGAATCAAGCACACGGGTATCCTTCCTCAGTCCAGCTGTGATGGTGCTACAGAGATATGTGGCTATCTGAGCAATGACGCAAGCAATGATTTGGCAGACTTAAATCAAAATGTTGCTGTTTTTCACTTTTTCACTTTACCTCCCTTTCACATTTTCAATAGATCATTTAATTTCATTTAAAAAATGCCAGTTAGATGTGTCCATCTAAGTACAATAATAATCTGTGTGTCTCCAGCTTCATTATCATTGTCTTAAACACCTTCTCTCATGAGCTCTATTCATTTAATGGAGTGGTGAAAGTCATTTTGTACAAATCACCTCTGTACTATCACTGTTTTATGTTACAAAATTACTTCTGGGATCTTCGTCTATTAGTTTGCTTGGACTGCTGCAATATAGTGATGTACATAGCAAAATATACTGTGTATATATACAGTATATATACAGTTCTGGACAAGACTACTGGCACCCTTGCATTTCATGCAGATAATTCACTGAAATAATTGGAAATTTCGGTCTTGCACGTTGATCTGTTTTATTTAACAGCACATGATCAAACAACAGGAATACAAATACAAAATCTTATAAAAATATAAAAATCTTTTATGGTTTCTAAATTGAAAAGTGACCATGGCCTTGATTATTGGTTCCCTTCAGAACAATTTTGTTGGAGGTAGATTCTCATTTGCAGCATGATTCAACTCGCCTGTGACAGGTTGCAGGTGCCCATAATGGTCCCATAATGCTGTGGGGGCTTTGGGCACTGGATGTCTTGAACGTATTAAGGGCATCATAAAATCAGAAGATTACCAAAGCAACTACGAATGGTTCAAGAGAAATCTTGGACTGTTCTGGAGTAGCCAGTGATGAGTCCTAAACTCAATCCCATTGAGAACCAATGGCGAGACCTGAAATGTGAAGTTGGTCAAAGGAATCCTTCAACCTCTTGCATTTTATAAAAAAAGCACCTTTTTGTACAAGCAGTGCGTCTATGTATGTAATATGCTATAAGTTCTGTTAGCTAACGTTTCAGTTGCTAATGTAAACTATCAAGTCAAGTAGCCTAGCATTACTGTATTCTCCATAGAAGAGATGGAGGCACCTGAACTGGGGAGCCAGGGAGCTAAGTAATTAGGTCAATATGTCATCACCAGGAATGCACCATTGGTCTGGACAGAATCTGTACTTGTCTTAGAAACAAACTGTTATGATGCCCCGTATTGGATGGCGAACATGCAAACAGGAATGATACTTGCATCCCAGGCCAGCAGATCTCCCTCGAAAGGCCAAGTGAACAAAGTCTAAACCACCCGTGGAGAGTTACATGAATCTAAATTCTACTATTAATCAAAGGCTAATTACACAAGGGTGTAAACAGCAGTGCAGGACACAGCAAGGATGTTGGAAGTCCAGCTTCTAACTGGTTTCCACTGGTGGTGGGATCAGACCCATCTTTGGTCAGCCTCTAGGGACAAACTTTGATCACATGGCTGCTTTACCTTTGGCGTACAGAGTCTGTCGCTGCTGCAGCTCGGACCTGGAAGTTGAAAATAGATGAGCTGAGGTGGGAATTTGAGGGGCTTGCTGCAAGACATGCACCCCTTTACACACACAAACGGTTTACACAAGCTATTGAAACATGGGTCATTCCCACGTTGGACCCATTCAGGACCCATGGAAGCAGGGTCGCAGACACACATCTGATAACCCATGTGGACAGTTTGCCCTCTGTACATTTTGTTATCCTCCGCTTTCCAAGTATGAATAACTGCTCGATATCAGATGTCAACATCTACTTATACCCGTGAAACCTTTTCCTGTAGTTGGATCAGATTACGTTCTCACTCCTAACAAACTGAACCACAGTTCGGTTAGAAGAGGTCTGGTGTGGCTATTTGGTGTCACCAGAGTTTGAATGGCGTTGTTCTCGCCTGCCCATAGGAACCAAACTAAAAGAGCAAAACGCTCCAGAGTTTGAATAAAACGCTCCAAACAAATTTGGTGTGAACGCACCATAAATCACTATGACCTCAAACTATAATGTCATAAATGGAATAAGATATGTATGGTTTTACATTAAAGTATATTTACAATACCAATGTACAGTGTGTCTCTTGTAAAAACAACCCAATCAAGGTTACAGTTTCATCATTGCGATAAGCATCATTGTTGCATCAGGGACACTGAATACATTTTTTTTTACATCTATATACACGTATATGCCCCTTCAGCTTCTCGATTTCACACATGTACCAACATAAAGTATATCTCTGCTGGAGAAGATGTTGCTGAAAGCTCCACAGTGAGGTATACACCATTTCCATGTTAGTGTGGATCATTAGAAGGTAAAGTGCACCTATTTGAGGTACAGGTATTAAATGCAGCTTTTCATCACTGACAGATTTAATTGGCAGCGAGGCGGTCGGATGGCAAAGAGGAGATGAGATGAGTCACACTGATCTGGCGCCCGTGAAAGAACCAATAGGGTTCGTCTCTCAAAGAAAACCGTGAGGAGCTTCTCGCCAATACATGACATTCATTATCTTGAGAACATATTCAAGTCCCTTTCATCTGAAAAGATCTTCAACTAGAAATCTGGGCTTATGATACTCAGGGAGGCAAGGGTGCAGCTGGCATCAGATGTGACCCCGGCAGAGAGTAAATAGGTATAGTTTAAGCTGCAGATGTTTGCCATAATAAAATCTATGTCACTGACTGCTTTGGAAGATGTCAATTAAAACTCCTTTTAAAAGATAAAAACAAGTGCTCTACTGACACTTCCTATTTAGCATTCGACTGAAGACTTTCTTGAAACTGTCTATAAATGCCTCAGCACATAGACAGTCTTAGTTAAAAATATATGTACAGACTGAGCTGTTTCAGATCATTCTAAGGCAAAGCTCCTTGTTAAGAGACACCCTGGACAGGTCTTGGGAGAGAAAAAGACAATTCAGGGATCCTCAATCAATAACAGAGTCCTTGGGCTTGTGAAGAGTGTTGGAAATCTTCGGCTGCCTGCCTGCATGTCTCAGTGGTATGGACAAGAGCAGGGTCAGTTTTCTACCTAATTAGTTTGCAGAGACGCTTTTCCTGTTAGCCTAACTACCGAGTGCTGCATCATGACTGCTAACAATGACTCATAATGGATGTGATCCCACACATCCAGAGAGACAAACATAACGCCTGGCTGACACAAACATACAGAGTACAGAGACAGTCCAAGTATACTGGGTTTAGGACATTACTGTACAAACACTGTTCTGCTGATGAAGTATAAGGTCCAAACATGCATGCTGGGAAAGTACATCACAATGAAAAACAATCATATTTCCCAACCCACATCCATGTAATGTAATCTTATCGGTTAAAAGGGCATGAAGTAAGATTTTTACTGCCCCCGTTGCACAAAAAGGGCATATCTGCACAGGGTCGATAGGGCTGCTGATCAAGACAAATGACTCAACGATTACTTCGCCAGGTGGAGATTTCTGGCCTTCACTTTCTGACCCGGACTATTGGAACTTCAAGACACTCCCAATCCAGAGTGCCAGAGACATGTGTGGAAGGAGTCCTGACCATGTTTTTGAAGTTCCTATTGGTCCTGTAGAGGTCATAGACCACTTAATACGCTGTTGAATATGCCAGAACCTTTCAGGCACATCAAACTGAAACTGTCTTTTTTTCCCATGCAGAGAATGGAACATATTGGTGGGAGGGCTGTTAATGGAAAGGCACCACTGAGTGGCTTGTCAGAGTGAAAGACAGTGCTGCTGGGATTCTCAGTCCTCTTCACCCTGTGGACACATTTCTTGCCTCTCCTCTGCTGGTCAGCAGCCAGAAACCCCAAGGGGTTTTGTTTACTGACCTACCACAGGCCTGTCAGGCAGCGCCTGGTCGGCAGCCTGCAGAGCCTTTCTGCTGCACAGCAGAACCATGACGAACTCCTACCCGAGGACATTTCAGACACACTTGCTACAAGGGTACAATCAAAGCGGACACACAGCAAAGATTCAAACGATAGCAATGGCAAGCTACTACTGACATTACTCTAACACACATACAACACAAAATATCCAATACTATATGCTATACAACATCAAAAGTGAGATGCATACATTTTTGATAGTTTAAACATAAATCCATTGGGAGCTACACAGAGCTTCATCAGAATCCACTGAAATGTAATAGCAGTAATTAACGTAATTACGGTATGATCCAAAATCTGAAGCCTTTCAATGGAGAGTCTAATGGTCCCACTCTGATCAGAGCACAGTAACACATTAGCAAATGAGAAGCAGAGGTTGACTGCAACAGTCATGATGAGCAAGCAGCACGGCAATTACAGACTCCATCTTTGCCCCCGACCAGATAAGGTATATGAAACACTATGCATAATGGATGCCAAAATGAAAACACTCAATGCCCTCCAGCGTATAACTCAAGATTATAGTGAAAATTGTTATTGTTTGCTCACTTAGGTTGCAGCAGAGTTGGCTGGTTTAATGTGTTGAGTGTGTTACTATGAGAGTAGATTTCAATGCTTTGACAGGTTGGATTGCGACCACGTCAGCAGTGAATGTACTGTAGACTTGCTCGCTAAACAAACACTCTCTCGTACAACTTGAGAAAACCCACATAATCTTTGCCTCCAGTAAAACCCTGGTTCTAGTCCTGCCTGCTGGATGAAGTGAAATGAAATGGACTCAACGTCCCTGTGCTGTCAACACACCCAGATTGGCTCCATGGGCTCAAGGATGGATTTGGCCCTGAGCACAAGCTGTGTGTGGATATCACAAATATTTGATACATGTTTGCTATGAACAACATTGGCAAGCATTTCATATGACGTTTTCGCAAGCAGGTAATGGTTTACTTTTTTCTTTTTTAAGTATGTCGAGACCACAGTCGACATTACTCCTTTGAAAAGAAAAAAGCCATGATTATGCTTGTAGGTTTATCAGTTCCATTCAAATGCCGCCATGTGGCTTCACAAGATAACAGTTCTTCTGGGTGATCCGGTTTCATGAAGCTTATGGAATGTATGCATGATCACAACGCTAAACTGACAAACTCAACAAATTTCCACTATTTACGAGAACACATGGTTAGGATACAAATTTCTAATAGCAAAAATAAACTAAACTATGCTGCTAAATTGCTTACAATGAGAAAAATGGAGGTGAGAACAAAACTAGTCGAGATGAGCAGAGACTGACAGCTTACAAATAAAAAGCTGTTCATCTTACCCTCTATATGCCCTCACACTCATCAAGACTCACAGACTGAGGGACAGACAATCCACATCATAATGAAAGGCATATCATTTGCAGCACACATAAACCTTGACATAGCGTTGCCTTCTTCAAGTGGGTAACAGAGACAAAATACTGTGAAAGACAAATCATTTGCAAACCAACATGAGGCCAAACCTATAAGACACAAGGACTGAAAATGTCACAGAAAAGTCTCATCGCTAGATCCCCAAGACTTTAACCAGATAGCTCTGAGTGGACCTGCTAGTATGCTTTGGCACTGAGAGACCAATTTACAATCACGGCTGACCTTTGGATAGTCTGCACAACAAGGTGGGTTTGAAACAGTGTCAAAAAGAGTAGGTGTAGACAACGGCAACTAAACCATCAAGTTTCCTTGAAAACAAGGAAGGAGAAAATGTCAGTGACTGGAACCAAATAGCCTTGGCAACAAAATTGTTTTTGAGTGGGGCACACCAATCGTTTAACGCTGGCTCCATTTCAACCAATGAACTTCTGCAAAATGTGACTCAACCTCATATTCTACAGACCTTGGGTCAAACCAGGAAAGCGTCAACTAATATTCACATGATCTGCAGGGTCTCTGTACCTAATCTGTAGAAAAGGCTTTTTTTAAAACGTTGAGCAGCGGGTTCTATAGGTTCTTACACCACAGGTGGTCCCTATTTCCATAGTTAAAACGGCTCTATTTTTGAGCTATGGTATGGTTCAAAAAGTACTCCAGTGTCTAATGTCTAATGCCTCCCACACAGAGAAAGGAAAGAGAAGAGTTTGTCCTGCTCCTGTCATATGATGGCATACTACAACACAGCTCCCTAGAGAATTAAAGTTAAGGATTAAAAAAGAAAACACACACACACAATCATTTAGGGGGATTTGGGTAAATTATCTGGCCAGAATTGATAGCACAAACATGTAAGGCCCAAAACACAGCCTCTCATACTTTGTCAATTAAGCCAACTCCAGGCTGCTCAACAGTGTGACATCACCAATTAGTGTACACATTAGCGGCACATCAGAGCCACATTCATCCCATTGGCAGAACGGTGTGAACCTTAGCGTGACAAACATGTCGATATGCATACATTTGCCTTCCTGGTAAGTGACAAGTTGATGTAATAATTCCAGGTTGTTCCACAATGAACTTTTAGGCCCCACTATTTGAAATAATGGCCAAACGGCAGTGAGGCCAGTCTGGCAGATAGGTCCTGCAGCTGGAGGAGAGATGGCCTCCATTTACACACCTGATAAAATCCTTGGGAAAGATGTTATCTGCGCTAGAACGGGTGGCACCAGGGGAGCAAATTTTGATGTCATCTGTTCCGATACATACCAACAGTGTGTACTTTATGGTGATGATGCCAATAGAGCCATTCCCTTACTCCAATTTAGCCCAAAGCTACAATATGCAACTTTTTGACATTAAAATCATAAATAAATAGTGATTATACTTTATCAGTCTAGGTCTGTGAGCCTGTGTGTTCATGCCTAAATCCCTCTGTTTGCCTGAGATTGTTTGTCTCAATGGTGTTTGGGACGTTTTGGGGCATGCAGCTTTTGCTGTGGGCGAATGTTGCATGTATGAAAGCAGTAAGAAAAGTGAGGCAAAACGTGCAGCAGACAAGCTCCGTTCAAAAACATGGTGAACATTGGCCTTGTATGTCACGCTAGCTGCATTCTACGTCTCCTTCTTTAACTCCTGTGGTGGCTTTATGGATGCCAGTTACCTCAGACTCAGACAGTTCCTAATCTAACAGGAAGAATCTTTTAGTACAATCCAACTTGCAAGCACTTTTCTAAATGTTAAACCATAATAACTTCAAATAAACCATAAACAAAGCTTTTACAGCCTCAAAATAAGACTCATGCCATTTCTTATCACCCAGTAGTTTTTGCACAGTCTTGCACTACTTATGCAGTAGTCTGCGTGACCCTGCGTACTTCAAACTTTGCACACTGTAAGACTTTTCAGCCTCAGGGATGTATGTTATCCAAACTATCTCTAATTCGTTTCATGCATTCTATGGATTCTCATTCTATTCAGTATCAATTTCTCATGAACCAACACACTGAACTAATCCACTATGGGTCATTCACTGCACTTGCTGCTATATAAATGATCAAAATAAATGTTGACTGTCACTCTATAAAACATGAAGCAGTTTGGTTATTGCCATTATACAAGAAAATAAGGTTTTAATTTGAAATCCTACCTGACTAGCATTAAAACAGGCACAATTAAGTAATTAAGGGGAGAAAAACAATTTTAACCTCAAATAACCTTTAATCATCGTGTCACACCAGGACGCAAATTCAAAGCATGATCGAGTAATGTAATGCAACCATGGAATTTGTGACATTTCACTGAAAATAATTTATTTCTTCACTTTGGATCAATCAATATGTCAACTTCCCATCAGCATCTGCCTTCCAGTGCCTGTCCAGATTGTGATTTAATTGACCAGATTCTGCACCGTATGAAAAGTGTTTATTAACCCACTTGCTTGTTGATTCTCAAATAAATTGTTTAGCTACAGAAAAACAGGCAACACATACAGTATGTCACACATTGAGAATAAACATTGGCAGGAATCATAGAACATGGCAAATCTGTTTTATGTCCTACAGCAACCATGAATATTTCATTACCAAGCATACTCTCCTTTTTAAAGTTTATTTATTCTTCTCATCTTCTGTATTTAAATGGAAGGCTGTCGAGACCACCCTCGGGGTTCAAAATCTACAGCGTTCTCTGTGTGAAATGCATTTCTGCTTTGGCTTTAAATGCATCAGAAACAGTGCACATTTCACAGCTTGCCCACAGCAAGCTTACTCATGAAGTCAAAACTTTGTTATATTCCCTACCAATTTTCATATGTCCTAAGGCAAGGTTTGCTTTTTTGACTTCTGGTTTGCTTCAAATTCTGTGCCACTGACCACTGTGCTATTACTTCCTAGAGCGTTGCACATACGGACACTGACGCTGTACGCCAGTCATCGCATCTCTCTGACTGAAAACAGCCTTAAGTGCTGGTCTGGAGTTTGCTATATCCTCAGAAGAGCACTTGTTGACAACGGTAA
>OOFE01010863.1:4902-15995 GCA_900323365.1 Monocentris japonica
TTATATTTGCAACACAACATTTACTGCAGTCTTTCACGAAACCAACCCTACGTGTTCCAACACAGTACACTCACTCAGTCAGACATGCACTCACACACACTCACACACAACACATAAATACAAGCACACCAACTGAAGCCAGCAATCACAAACAGTATACACACAAGCGCGCACGAGAGGTAATGTTTTAGGAAGATATAGGACACTTTTGCGCCAGGTTCCTGATATATCTCTTTTTTTTTTGCGCAGAGAATAAAATTACTCAACTTCTTGAAAGAAACATCTTTCCAAACAACTCATATCATTGTAAGGTGCACTTTACACTTTAATGGATGGACACCATTCCATTATTTAAGAGTCTTCAATCAAAAATAACCAGCATTATTCTATTCCCAAGTGGATTGTGAATGACGAAGGGAACTAGAGCGGTGTTCATTATGATTCTTCATGAGTGCACTGTTTTCAAAGGTATCCAATCAATTGTGAGTTTATCAGATTATATTCCACCACGACAAAATACAAGTCAACATATCACACTCTCCAAGCCTCTGAGACCCGCTTGAATTCAGTCCTTGAGAAGTAAAAATAAAACAACAAAAAAAGAAAAAACACTTCAAATGATTATTCTAAACCAAACCAAGTAATAAAAAAAAAGACAGTTTGTTATTGTTTTTTTTTTTTTCTTCCTCTTGACAAAGTGCATATTGTGTCCAGGCAGACATGGGCCGCATGGTGACCGTCTCAGTGCATGCCATCATACAACCATATACAACTGAGGGAGAGGAGTTGGGAGGCAGTTGGTTTGAGAGCAGCCTGTCAAACGTGTCAAAACCTCAGGGGAAAACATGAGTGAATGCACAGGTCCATTTTTTGTCCAGCAGAGAGTATATATGTGTGTATATGTGTCTGTGTCGTGTGTGTGTGTGTGTGTGTGTGTGTGTGAGCCATGTGGTCAGGGCCCCAGCAAGAATAACCACATCACAGCAGCACAGAGAGGGAGAGCAGGCCAAGGACAGGGCAGCCATCAGCAGGCATAGACCACAGCACACCAGTCAGTCTCAGCACAGACACCACAAGCCAGTTATTCACAAGCCTCAGAGTCCAAAAGAACAAACAGAACAAAAAAAACAAAATGAAGGCAAAGAGATTTTAGACAAAGGAAGGAATGTGTAGAGAGGGACTTGTGGTGCCGCCCCGCCACACCTCAGTCCACTGATCCTCTCTCCCAAACAAGAAAACGCAACGGTTAGACATGGAAGATCAGACTGTGGATTAGTGGAAGCAGTGTCTGTTTCAGGCAGAGGCAATGCTTTGATCAATCCTCTAAGAGTTAAGGATTCAGGAGCATGCAAGGCAGACCCAGGCTTTGTTTTGCATTGCTTATTGTTTCAGAGTGACTGCTACAACCTAGATTAGAAAGGAGATAAAGAAAAGAGAAAGAACAAAGGAAAACACAAACGTTAGACAGTTAGTGAAAGTAAAATAGGCTGACATTAAGAAAGAATAATTTGAAAAGTAGCAAGATATTAGATATAGATAGTTATATGACATTCTGCACTACATAAGACACGCCAAGCCTTGTGTGCTCAAACCCTCATTCATTTTATCTCTGTACTGTAAGAGTCTTTCCTCCAACCTAGGCTGTCATGCTGGCGACTCTCCCATCATTATTTCATGCATTGGCTGAACTAAGCTCTCATTTGACCACACAAGATCAACACTGAAATGCGTCACTGCGGTTCTGCTTGTCAGTTTAACTGATATCATTAAAAATAAAAGCGTTGCATGTAGTCTTAGGGCAAACAGGACAGAGGTTTCTGAAAGAGCAAATCGTGGACAGGAGGCAGAAAACAAACGGAGGACATGGCGTGAAAGGAAAATTCAATCAAAGTCCTGTAAATAAACGTGTGTGGAGTTGTGGGGCTGCAGCAAAGTGAGTGAGAAAAGCTGTGTAAGGTACAGGTCCAGTTAACAAGGGGATAAAAAGCATCCTCATATAGAAACAGAATAGAAACAGGATGATTACCATGCACCAGTGGAGAGGATAACATCTAAAGACAAACTCAAAAATACTTGTAAATGATTTTCCTTATTCTCACAGTTAGTTTAGTCTGTGGTCCCTGACTAGAAGGATCATCCCTGAGAAGCCACTGTACCATATGGAACCAGAAAAGACATGATACAAATCACGAGATCTTTACATGACATTCACATGAATGCCATAGATCAGTGCAAAATCAATAAGAAGGGTTAAACCCATGCGCCCCCAAACCCTGTCCAGCGCCTTCGCATCGTCCTTCATCTCTAGGATACATACTCTGCAGACTTCCAGAAGTGGCCGGGGTGGGACAGCCTGCGGTTGAGTTTAGGCAGCTTCTCCAGCATGTCAGCCAGCTGGGTGAAGGTAGGCCTCTCTCTCAGGTCATAAGCCCAGCAGGCAGACAAGATTTCCTGAGGAAGCAAAACACTTGATGTCAGCGCCCATAGGATACTGTGGACTGAGAAATGATGACCTGTTCATCAGCCCTTGAAACCGTTGAATCAGCAGAACACGGCAGATTCATTTTCCTTGAAAAGCTGAATGAAGGAACAATCTCCTGAATGATTGACACAATAATGCTTCTGCTTCCACTCACTGTGACCTCCTTGCCGAGGCTGATCTCCGCCAAGACCTTCTTTATACCCTCTCCGCTCCCCACCTGCCAGATGGTGGCCTCCACAGGCTGATTGGTGATTGGCCAGTCCCTAGCTTGGAGCTCATACCAAATGGTGCTAAAAGGGGGCAACCAGTAATATGATCATTCTTCCACATCTGTTAACTGGTAAAGTCTTAAGAGTGAAAATCGGATTTTCGCTGTAATAGAAACAGGTTGTTCCAGTGCTTAAACTCAGTTGCTAAGGATCCATGAGTGTGCAGAGCTTACCCAAAGGCATACACGTCTGCTGCAGTGGAGAAAGGAAGGCGGTCCTCGTTGTTACCAGGACTCATCCTGCGCACAATCTCTGGTGCAAGGTAACAAATCCAGCCGTGTGGAAGCTTCAGCTTGTTCTCACGCCTGAGGGCAGGAATACACAAACACACATTAACCACCAACCAAAAACAAGTCCACTAATACAGAACACCCAGGACCTCATAGCACTGTGAACTATTCCTTACATGTTACCCAGAAGAATTTATTACACTGAATGAACTGTCAGAAGAAAAAAATAACATGATACATGGTGAGAAAACTTTTTCAATAACAAACCAAATGATTGTGGTAATATAGCAGGGAAAATCAAAGGAACTAGGTACAGAACATGTTCAACTACTGTGTGACCTAGAACTTAAATGTATAAAAGATAAAAGTAGCGGCTTCCTTGTTTAAATTGTACTGCAACACCAGTTTGGTGCCTGAAATTATTGAGATATGCAATTGCACAAGATTAGTATTATCAGGGGACCTCAGTCTTGGCTGACGAGGGAGATGCCCACAGGATTAGAGTCACTGAGGACCTCAACAATTATTACAAATCACTAGACATGCCCAGGTAATAGTCCTGTGTGAACAGCACTTTAGCTGAGGTTAAGTAGTGTTCTTACCTTCCCTCCTGGACTACTCCCGAGATCCCAAACAGCCCAAAGTCTGTGATCACTACCTTATTGGTATCATGAAAAACGTTCTTCGACTTCAAGTCCTTGTGAACAATTCCTTTTGCATGCAGATAGCCCATTCCCTGCGGTGTAAGACAAACATTGACAGTACATGAAGCATAGCCATAAAGGGTTAGTTTCAGGCTGTGTTAAGTTACTATTCAGACTTGGACAATTTATGTGTGCACTGAGGACTTTGCATGTGCACTAGCGTGTGCAATGGGTTTATTCAAAATCTTTCAACTGGTATGGTGGAAAATTGGGCCATGGACTTTTTGCCTACTTTTTCTGCTGTGGCATTGCCTTTACGTGTAAATACCATGCACATGAAGACTGAATTGGCAACATGCCTTTGGGACATTCATTGGATTAAAACATAATAAAATGTTTGTAGGAATTTTCCTTTTGCTTGGCGCCCTGATCGTCGCATGCACGCAGTTGATGGCACTGAAGATGTTTGGAAAGCAACACGATGGAATCGGTCCTTGATCATGAGTCTTTGAGCGTCAGTATCAGGCCAATATATTCTTTGATATGTCTGCTCATTGCCATTAAGAACTGTGCCAGGCAGCGGGAGACAGGAACTGTTGTCAGGATGAAAGGGCGCATGTTACCTGGAATAACATGGGAGGGACTATGACTGTGTGATCTGGCGCATCTACAAATCAGTGGCAGAGCTCAACTGATGCGCAAACACTGCGCGCCATGGGCGTCTGTTAAACTCAGCAGCTTTAAATGATTTCTTGGCACCCTACGTGTCCCCTGGTAGTGCGGTCTCCTTTGATGATCCCTTAAAAACTCGGCCAAATAAAATTGGAGGACATTATGTTTGCTTAGTTGTGGGGAGTCGTCAAATCGGTTTAAATACCATTCCAATCAACAGAGACAAATCAACAGTGTGATACAGCCTAATTCATTTCCTGAATCAACAATTGATACCCTATTTGATTTTATTAGTATACAGATTATTTGTTTTACATCATGAAACCAATGGTGGTGCTAGACATATTGCAGGGTTTCTGGTGTGTAAAGAAAGGTGTGCACAAATGGGCTTAAGTCAAAGTCTAGGCCCATACAGAACAGAGAGCACATAAGAAAGCATGGATAGACAGAAAAACGTACCTTTACAATCTCCTGAGCGATTTGTCTCGTCTTATTAATATCCAGAGTGTGCTTAGTGTCTCTAACAACTGAATAAAGTGTCCTCCCTTTACAGAAACTGGGAAGAGAGAAGAGAAACATAAGAAGGGGATGAAAACAGGCATTTAAGTGACAATTTAAAATGACACATCTAAAATAGTCACCTTTGATTTTATCAAGTGTTATCTTTCCTCTCACCTGGTGATGATGGCTAGGTGGGGTGGAGCCATGCAGGCCCCCATGAAGAGGACCACATTCTCATGCCGGGTCTGTCTGTAGTTCATCACCTCCTTCTTAAACAGCTTGAGATGGTCCTGGTTGTTCCCATCGATCTCCAGTAGTCGGATGGCCACTTCACCGTGCCACCGACCCTTATGCACTTTGCCCCAGCGGCCCTGGATGAACAAACGATGGCAACAAAAATAATTGCCTTTTCAGAAACTGATCCATATACTGTTAAGCTCTATGTAGGCTTTCTGGACTGTGTTTGTCTGTTTCTCCTCACCTTTCCTATGAGTTCTCCCAGGTCCAGCTGCTCAAAGGGGATGTCCCACTCCTGCAGATACACACTGGTCTGACTTGCCTTGCGGGAGATGGGGCCTTTCCACTGGCTTCCCCGAGAGCTGGGCAGGTCATCCAGCTCATCCCCATCACACTCGCCATCTGAACCCCCGTTCATCCCACTCTCCTCCCCTTCGTCTTCGTCCTCTTCCTCTCCTTCATCCTCCTCCTCCTCCTCTTCTTCCTCGTTCTCCTCCTCCATGTCTGGGTCTTCGTCTTCGACCTCAATTTCCTCCTCCTCTTCCTATAACAGTGCATTGATGGTTTTGTTATTCCAACATACAAAATATGATTAAAGTCTACCCAAAAATATAAATCTACACCCACTTCAGTACATATAATGCAGGATGAGTCTCCAATACTAAAACTTTAGAAGCAAATTGAGCTGTTCTTTCAAATCCTGGCTGATTCTAGCTTTCTCTTTTTTGTATCACTTTGACATCTGCAATACTCTGTTGACCTGCCTTAATCAAAAAGAGGCAGAATGGCTCCAATGTGGTCCAAATGCTGCAGCAAGGCTTTTAACCATGAGACGGGGTCATATCTCCCCCATTTAAGCATCTCTTCACACATTGCTTTAAGAATTGATTTTAAGAGTTTATTGATTACTTTTAAAGCTTTGCATGACCTGGCTCCTAGTTATCTCTCTGAACTTCCCTTATGAGCCTGCATGCAGCCTGAGATCCTCAGGGCCCTTTTGACTGTAATGCATCCAGGCTAAAGACTAAAGGTATCTGGAATTTTGCCATCAGGGCTGCTAGACTTTGGAGCCTGACTTGGCAGAGTCAACATCATCTTTTAAATCACTTCTTAAAACTTCATTTGTGATTATATATTTTTGTACTGCTTTTTTTTACCTCATTGTTTTTATTCTTTTGGTTGCGATGCACTTTGTAGGTTTGTTTTCAAAAGTGCTATATAAACAAGGATGATTATGATTATTATTATCTGCTCCCTGACTTAATCTGCTGGATACTGTTTATCAGAGTGCCTTGAAGTTTTCGACGAATTGTAAATCCCTTAATCATCATTGTACACTGTATTCTAGGGCCGGTTGTCTATTTGTGTCCTTGGTCTTTGGTTGTCTATTTTAGGAAGGCTTCCTCCCTCTGTGTTTACAGTAATCTAACATGTGAAGGCCAGTAAGACAAATTCCTTCCTGCTGTCCCAAATTTTAGGACAATAATTAAGAAAGGTTGTATGATCTCGGCAAACTAGCAGCTCTGAAACTGCATTGTAACGCCTCAAAGATATTGTTTTACCTATATACCTAAAAAATTGTAAAAGAGTATATATATATATATATTTTTTTTTTTACATCAACGGGGCTTTCAGTTAAATAAATAAATAACATCATCATCATCCCAGTATCATCACAGTAGACCAGGTTAGGTCAACCTGGTTAGGGTAACCTTCCGACATATTCACTCAGCTTACAGTCAGTACATTCAACTAACCAAGAAATCATGTACCAACGAAGTAAATATATTAGATCGGTTGCTCTTACATGTGCTCTTAGTCCAACGTCTTACAGTCTATAAGTAGTAAATGTGACCCATATCACTTTGTGTCCAAAATGTAACTTGGTGGCATAACAAACCTTTATGTTTATGATCCACATAAAACTTAAGTCAGAACAGTATTTCCTGATTTTCCCTCATGTTTTGATATCATCCATCCGGATATTCTTCCATCATGGTGCTCCTGGTGCTATAAGTCACCATTTCTAGTTTTTTCTAACAGTTGGTTAAGGTTAAAGCACCATTCTGCACCTCATGGCCACACACCCTTTCAATGACAAACTGAACTGCTTGGAATGCAAGACAAATCCCGACACTGACACAAGTACAATCTCATCATCACTTAAACAAATTGACAGTAGAAAACTGGCATTAAGGTACATATACTGGAGACAGAGTACTGTAACATTACCTCTTCATCTTCATCCAACTCAGTGTGTATGTCATCAGATGATTGCTCTATCTCACTGCTGTGGCACAGAATTGACAGCAGAGAGGTAAAAGGCACAGAAAACCCACACCAATCAAACTATCATGGAAACAGAATATTTGTATCAATGAAATGGACAGGAAGGTCTTACACAGTGTCTTGGAGGACATCAGAGTGCAAACTAACAGGACTGGAGACGTCTGTAGATAAAAAAAAAAAATAAGGTTCTGAAAGGAATAACTTCAAAAGCTATTTTGTAGATTGTTATCCATGAGAAGAGACAACATTTTATCCCTCTTGTTGCCCCCCTCTTCCTCAAGGCCCTGTGCAATAGCGTCAACAAACATAAGACTGAACATGCAATTCCAACACATGCCAGCAGATGGGTCCAGTGAGAGAATAAATGAATGGCTCTCATCAACAACATGAAATCCTAAGGCTTGCACAAATCATCTAATCACTACAACCCTGTAAGCTTGAACAAACATGCAGAGGAGGGAGAGAGCTGCTGGGAATCTAGGTTTGGAGAGTGGAAATGACGAGACTGGTAATAATGCAGCATCACAGTTTGGGACTGTCAACTCACCAGGGAAGATAAACTGTTGTCTATGCTGAAAGTAGCAGGCAGCTTAGGCAAAAAGAGAGGGAAAGACCAACAAGCATGGCAGGGAGAGAGACTGTGGGTTAGAGAGGTTCTGACTTAAAAGAATGAAAGAAAATCTTTTATTCCACAAACACAAATCCATGAGTGTTCTTCAGTGTTAGTGGTATGTATGGAGAGAGAAGGGGAGAGAAGTTTGCTGCTTCTTCCACTCAATACAGTTAAACTGCAAAAAGTGACTCAGGGAAACATTCTGTGTCTACATTATGCTAGCATGCACCTTTGAATGTGTGTGTGTGTGCGTGTGTGTGTGGCTGTCTGGCTCTGCATGCTGATGCATTTCAGTGTGTTTCTGTGCCTGAGCTTCTGCAAGGCTTACCTGGGAAGTGAAAGCGGCTGTCCCGATGACCTTTGGGCGAGGGGTTGGGTGGCGGCGTGGCGCTGGGGGGGTTGCTCTGCTGGAACGGGGCTGGGGAGGAAGGTGTGGACGAGGTGGTGGAGGACGGATTACTGCTGGAGTCTAGCTGGTTCAGCACTGGGGGATGATCCTGGTGTGCATGCATACAACCAACACTGATCAGGGTCATGGTCAACAGCCATTTATTAAAGTGGCAACGTGTATCACTACCACTACCACATTCATTTTGAGATATTAGTATAGTTACGGGAAACAAAAAAGACAGTCACTGGGAAGATAGGCAGGCTCTACCAGCCTCGACACATACATTTTACGTTGTGTGCCATCGGTCGGGTTTTTTTGGGGGAAATCTACAGGACTGCTTTACGGCACAAAACAGGATGAATGTGCAACGAAGCTAAAGCTTTCAGAGTTTCTCACAACGGCAGATGGTGCAAGTGAAAGGCTGATGGAAAACTTCTTATCCTTCTTCTTACTCTTCAAAACAAATGTACACGGAGTGACAGCGGAGAGCGGGAGGGGGAACAAATAGCAACATCCATCAGGAAGCAATGGGGTTTACGGTCTCATTTGTTTATCCCAATGAATTTGACGACGATAGCATGAATCACAGCATACTGCAGGTCACTGAAGCATAGCAGCAACATTGCATGGTGTAACGCAGAACTCATAAACCTTTTTACTTTTTTGGTGATGGCCTTTGGTAGTGTGCCAAACTGCGGCGCTTCTGACGGCCGGTCCACAGGGTTGTTGATATCAGATGGAACAGACTCAGTCCGTCGTATTTTGGCGACTAGAGGAGAAACAGTTATTGTCACATTGTATATGTACACTATCCTTTCCACTAAATAATACAAGAGCTGTAGAGGGGCTTACTTGGCAGAAACGAGATTCTGCAGGAGGGAGCTTCCTTTGTGCATTTGTTGTGGCACTTTAACCTGCGGACAAAAAAGGCAGCACTGTAGACAGCCAGTAGCGCTCAGCATATAGCACCTCAAAGAGCCCTCCCAAGTGTCCAGAGATAGTCAAGCAGCTCGGTCCCCCTCCGCTGGAATCACATGTGCCCCTATTGGTCTAGGATCGACACCTGCTCTGTCTCCCTTGCTACTTTCCCACTGTCTCAGTAAAGAATAAAAACACTAAAGAGTAAGTGGACTGCCCACTTTAAAAAAAAAAAAAAAAAAAGAGAGCTCTACTCACCGACAGTGTTTGCACTTAACCCCGAACATCATGTTCTTCTGGCACACCTGACACGTCTGGGACAGCCAGGACTTGGTCGAAAACCTACACAAATACAAGCCATGCTGTTAGACCTGTTATGTTACATGGTTTCATCAAGAATTACAATTGGGGGAGGGTTGAAGTGGAAGAGGTATTATTAATAGGGTTATTATTTCAGTAATCATAACCACTATAATATAATCTTAGGCTAAAAGCATCAAGTATAAGCAAAAAAAAACAAAAAACAACCTGTGTGTGACTGCTAGGCCTATGTCTCTCCTCACTGCTTGTGGGGAGCTGCGGTGCACCGCTACGTTATCTAGACAGAGAGAAAGATGAAGGAAGGAACGAAGGAGAGAAAGATTAAGGGGAGGATTGGGTTGTGTTCAGAAGGACTAAAGGAATAAAGAAATAAAGTCAAATAGTATTTGGGATGGGTTTCAATTGCATTGAAATCATCATGGGCAGGTTACATACACAAAACATTCAGTCACAATCACGCCCAAACAACACACAAATACATGTGCACAAACAAACGCACACAAAAAAACAATTCGATAATAAAACTGTGCTTATAAAGTCCAGAAATCCCCACCAACATGTCTTATTGGCTAGAACCTGGGAAAACAACAATGTATGCGGGTGCATAACTCACTCTTGATGCTGCTGTGCTCTTCCATTAGGGTGGGGGTGCCAGGAAGGGTGTAAGGTGCTGTGGTGGCAGCTGGGGTGGCTCCGGGGGTACGGGCCGACATGACGGGGTAGCGGGAAGGCGAGTCCTCACACCCGTTCCCATTGACTTGCATATTCAGGAACAGCTTATTCTTTTTAACACACCTGGAGAGGGGAAACAAACCATGTCTGGATTCAGTCTATGATCACACCATACTGAACCAGGTGAGCCAGGTTAGAGAAGGTAAGTCGAAAGGGAGGGGTGATGGAGCACCTAAATAGCCTTGGAGCAGGCCTAAAACCCGATGGTGCAATGGTGGACTCAGGCATGGCAGAGCATTATAGAATACAGAGTTGACTATTGTGCAATACGGTATGATGTTATGTTATATTTCCTGTTGCTGATGTTGTCATTTGCCACCCCTCTGTATTAGATTAGATAAAACTGATAAAATAAGTTATCACAAAAACGCCAGCATTCAGACCTGTTACCTGTTGTTTTTAACAGCCACAGTTTATTCTGTGTGTAAACGGCTGGGATCAACTTGCAAGATCATCTGCCTTGCGAGGCTGTATGTCAGACTCACAGGATCTGTGTCAGTCACATTTACTTCTGCCTAGTTATGCTGAAGGCTTTGCAGTAAAGATTTCCATAAATGGACAGGATATTATGGATCAACGTGCGCTACCGCTGTGGTGTGTGCATGTGTGTCCAATCACAACAGAGCGAGAAAGAGAGAGATTGTGTGTGTCTTGCCACCTCTGAGCATTAGTCCTAGGAAATGCTTCCTGTTTTGACATGACTCATAATCTCTGGGAATCTGTGGGGGGGATTAGCTGCAGTCATATACACTGAGCAAAGGAGCAACAGGCAGGATGGGGTGGGGGGGGGGGGT
>OOFE01010864.1:4831-21183 GCA_900323365.1 Monocentris japonica
CTGTCTTCTAGCATCAATTTCCTCTCATCTCCTCATGTTAATACCGCACAGTGGGGAGGCAGAACAACAGGCCACACACACACACACACAAATGCATACTGTGTTTCTCAGTTTTGCTCTCTCTCTTTCATCTTTCATTTGTCTCTCACTTTCATCCGTTTCTTAAAACAAGCCTATCCCACGATGCCACCCCTTAGCTTTGGGCTACAGTAGATTGAGAAATCCAATATTCCTTCCCATCTATTTTATTTCCATACATCCCAGTGTGATTGTTTGATATAACGAAGCATTGAGCTATCGGCAGGATTCTGTCCCTTTGGATTAAATCTGGCTTTGGATCTTTCGGGGACGAGATCACCCTGGCTCCACTTCTGTTCAGTCACATAAAGCTTTTCCAGACCGGATGAAATCTCCTTTCTTTTCAAAGCATTTTTGTTGTGTCTCCATATCTTGCCGGTAACCCAGGGTACAGCATGTTTCATAAGTTAGGACACAAATAAAACCTTGCACTGACACTAAACATGTGAAAGACATTCTTAATATTGAATTGCGTAACCTTTTGCACATGCCATGTCAACTGTCTCGAGGCTTAAAACCTGTAACCTTTAACCTGTCTCCTCTTCATCTGCAGTCTTGGGCTCGTTACTTAAAAAAATGGAATGGATGTAAACATTACCACAGGATGTGATGTGTGCGGAAATTTTAGTGTGTATACCAGAAACGAATTTTCATGGTGAAAGGTGTAAATGTAATCCAGCTCAATCAGATATAGACACATAAAGGATGTTTTAGATGTCTTGACTGCTGTTTGATGTGTCAAAGTAACATGCTGTGTGTGTGTGTGTGTGTGTGAGAGAGAGAGAGAGAATTGCAATGATGTCTGTCCTGTGAGGTGGATCGCTATGGTTATCCTATGATTATAAGGGCGTCAAGACACACACACACACACACACACACACACACACACACACACACACGTACAAGGAAAGCACAGGGGAGTAGAATCACCTGTGAATTACAGGCTGTAGCACCCAGAGGATCAGACAGCCAGGAGAAAGTGTAAAGGGAGCTCTCATCTGCCTGATTAAACTCTTCTTTTTTCTCTCCTCTATCATGTTTCTATCGCTCACAAATGGCCAAATTACTCTTCATGACAGAGCTCTGTACTTGTCAGACTGAGCTTATCATTGTCCTCTGTGTTTGAGAAAAAGTGGATCATTTGGTTTTACAAGTTTAGACACAACGCCTGGGTGTGATGGGCAATACTCAGCTTGAGACACATGGTGGCTTATGGAGCGAAAGGAAGAAAGAAAGTAAGGAATGAGGGAAAAAAAGGAAAGAAGGCAATATGACGAGACGACAGAGAGTTTTTACAGACTATGTTGACTGCTCAAAGAATAAGGTTGTGAAATTATTCAATGTGTGTGGTTCGAAAAAGAAAAGAAAGGTACCAATTCTTATTTTCTACTACTGTTACAACATTGATGTTTCTTGTGCTATTAGCTATCCAACTAGCTACAGTAACAAGGCTACTGAACTAGCTAGAAAACAACCAGGCTAACCAGTTACACAGTAGCTGAATGGAAGGCTTTTTGGCTAATGTTACTATCATGGATACATTTGAGCATTCAATTTTTATGTTTAGTTTATTGAACATTTTCTCCACATGCAGAGCCCACAAAATGTTGTACTCTGTAACACGTGGTGTGTAGTGTAGTGAAGCATAATACAAAACATACTTAAGTGAAAGTAAAATGACTCAATTAAAAAAATACTCAAAAGAGTACACAAAAAACTACTCAATTACAGTAATTGAGAGAGTAATTGTATTCATTACTTCCACCCTTGAGTTTGGCTGCATGTACAGTCTCTGTTAGAGGAGGGAGTGGCGCCCTGAGGCAGACTGCCTGTGACTACTGCAAATCATTCACTGAGATTCATTCCTCCTCATGGAAGTCAACTGGCTTGACAAACCATAAACACATTGTTCATTCTAATTTAGACACTCTTCATTGTGCAGCAATGTGTGTACGTGCGTGTCCATGTCTGCGTGTGTGTGTGTGTGTGTGTGTGTGTGTGTGTGTGTGTGCATGCGTGCGTGCGTGCGTGTGATTACCTGTAGACAGTTAAATTGCCACTGTGGGTGGTCTGAGCATAAAGGTATAGCACAGAGAAGTTCATAAGGTCAGGCTTCTCATACTATGTACCAGCGTTGGATGGTAAGGCCTCCCAGGAACGAGTACCCACTTAATTACTGTTTCAATCTCAGTAAAAACATTATAGTTACCAAAGTTATTAAAATTATTAAAAAAAAAATATATTAAAATGATCATTCCCTCTAAGTAACAGATTGAAGTTAAATTGTAAGAAAAATGTACATTTTCTGGGTAGAAGTATTCCCACTACTTCGACTTTACCCAGTAAAAGACGACCAGATCGCTGTTTGGAGAGGATGCAATTGCCAATTTTTGGCAGTGTAATGGAAAAGCAATGTAACGAGTAGATTATTGCTCCCACTAATGCTAATACATAACTTGCAAGCTATCTCATTAGTGTTAGCTAGGTATCCTGAAGTAGCAAAGGGGATAACAGTGTTGAAAATATCAATGGACAAGAGAAAGTAAGCCCATTCCAAAACAGAGGATGTGGGGAACATGTCATCTTGCTGGGGAGAACGGAGCACAGAGGGGTTTGTGTAGATAGTGCCCATTTCAAGGGCTATTTTGGCATCGACATACTGCACAATGCAGCTGGAGTTGAAACATGTTTGACCTGGAGCACCACAAAAAGTGGCCTATGGTGACTGGTACTGGAGATATTAGTGTGTGTGTGTACGCGTGTGTGTGTGTGTGTGTGTGTGTCTCACCATATATGGCTCCTGTCCTGGCTGGCACTGAGGGCAGGCCTGACAGCTGTTACTGGTCTGGTTGAAGAACTCAAACTCTCCACAGCTAGAATACTCAGCACCGGCAGACAACATACAACATACCTGGAGGCAGAGAGCGAGGGAGAGAGACACAGTTGCTTGCTTTTGTTTTAAAATGAATTATAATCTAAATTCATCATCTGCAACAGCGCAGTGATAAATGACTGTAATAGCTGCTGCACCTTTATTTAATAAGATCAATCTGCCTAAGAATGAATGAAAACATTTTAATTAACAGAAACCAGAGATCACTGTTAGCGCATCTATTGATTTATAGCGTGCCATTGGTGTGTGTGTGTGTGTGTGTGTGTGTGTGTGTGTAGGGTGCTGTATCATTGTGGCTCATGATAATAAGTAGCAGCTGGTATTTAGCCTTACCCCCACAGTAGAGTGCTGTTCCTAACACACTGACTTCAAGAAAAAAAAATCATCTGCAGACTAGAAAATGATGGAGGGACTAACATAGTCTCTCCATCTTTTCACCATCTTTTCTCTCTTTATCTTCTAATAACCTCTCTCTCTCGTCCCTCATAAATACATAAAATATGAGTATGCACAGTAAAGCATACACACACTGTCTGTTTTAAAGAAATGCCCTGCCATAACAAGTGTGTGTGTGTGTGTGTGTGTGTGTGTGTGTGTGTGTGTGTGTGCTGAGGTTATGCCCACAGAGGATAAGTGTGGGAAGTATTTAGTCAATGCTTGTGACCACTGGGTAACCACACAGCCAATTGCATGTACACACACATACACACACACTTATATACATACACTCCAATGTCGAAGCAGTGGGAAGCAGTGAACTTACCCTCTCTCCCTTTCCCCATCTCTCCTTCCTAAGTGAGTACTGTGTTTGTACACAGCCAAATCATCTTAATTTACACCAAATCCAAAATGACCTCCATTAACGTAACAGGCCCGATTTACAATTGGAATTTCAAATTGATTTAATCCACTTTCCGTAGTGAGTCCAATTTTGATCTTATAGCTTTTATAATTATAATACAGAGCAAAATTGACAGAAATCTATTTGGAAGGCATATTTCAAAATGACATCAGGGGAGCATTAAGGACCACTGTTCCCTCGAAGCTGACCTACATTTAGTCTATTCATATAAAGGGGTTTACAATTTTTTGTGGCAATTTATATCAAATGCATGGACTTTGTCATAGCGTCGTGGTTTAGTGATTTGACATCCCTGATTTAATCCAATGCAACAATTTCTTGCTTTTTGACTAAGTACTCTAGTAGCAGTCTGCATGTAAACATAGTGACTAAAAGGAGTAGGAGGTGGAGGAGGGAACGCTGCCAATGGGTTTCAACATAAAAACAAGCAGGGAGAATCTCTAGATTCTCGGCGAGATTATAACGATAGCTGCTCTCCAAAACCCTCTATGGTTGACTAATTGGTGCAGAGTGCTGCAGAGTTGTGCAAGGCGCTAGCAGATAACAAGTCTTTATGCTGGCGTGCTAAGTGTAGCATCTGTTGTACCCGATGTATATAGTGTGTCCACTAGGGTTTGAATAAAATGGGTTCATGAAGGCTGAGGATGTTTATGGTGATTGGACCAACAGGAAGGAAAGGGAGGAGGAGAGGATGGCGGGGGAGAAAATAGTGTTTAAGGAAATATAAAGTAGGTTGGGAAGGAAAATGGAGAGATTGGGGAAAGGGTGGTTAAAGATGAGAAATGGGTAAATGGCAGGACAGAGGCGATGACAGATGAAGGAGAATTGAAGGAAACAAATGAAAAGCAAACTTACCAACAACGAGGACAGGAGGACAGACTTCATCTGACCTCTTCTCTTTGACATCTTTACCTCTTCCTCCTGGGAGAGAGACAGATGCTCACATATTTATATGGCGCTCTCCTACTTTCCTACTGCATCTAATTGCATTCTTGAAACAGCAGTCAGGAATCCAAACTTTACTGCAACAGTAGGGCTGTAAGTACGTGCCTATAGATGAGTGTGTGTGTTTGTGTGTGGTCCTGATTTCACTGTCACGTTTCACCGTTACCAGTGAACACGTCATCGCCCATAAACATTAGCAACAGTACAGCCCATGGCATTTCTCTGCCTCATACCTCCTCGTTCTCTGCTTCAATGTACGGAAATGATGTCACTGAAAAATATTTAATAATCTGCCTCTGTCTGTCACCTATGTCTAGCACTGACACAGGAGGACTGAGGGTAAACAGTCATTAGGAGACCAGCCTGTGTGTTTGTTTTAGCAACCAAACAGAATTATTGTCTGTCACGCTGCTGAGATGTGCTTTAACGGCCTTGGCAAGGACAGCCGCATGTTGTAAAGGGATAAGAGCGCTGAAAGTCAGAAAGGAATGCATAAAAGTGAAACGCTCTCAAATTAACGGAGAGATCAAACAATCACTACATCATTTATTCCACTGTTCTTATTTATGAAGTGGTGTGACTGGTGTTTGGATGAATGTACTTTTAATTCTGTATAGCAACACTCCACGTAGTGTGTGTGTGTGTGTGTGTGTGTGACTGCATGTTTATGTCTGTTTGTGTGTTTGCCTGCAATTGCATATGTGTGTGCTTCCTTTGTTTGCATTGCACTTGCAGTGTGTGTGTGTGTGTGTGAGAGAGACTGAGAGAGCAAGAGAGAGAGAGAGAGTGTGTGTAAATAATGCCGTCATCGTAATTGAAAGGAGATGTGTTGGCGAGAGCCTCCTGTAAAGAATCACCTCTTAAAGCCATGTTTGCATAGGAACAATGAGAATTACTCATCCAACTGCTCAGAACAACTTGCAAACAAAAAGTTGTTTAAACAAAAAACAGTGTCTTCTTGTGTCAATCAGAAAAACACTACTCTGGCCAAACACAACCACACACACACACACACACACACATACACATGCACATGCACGCAACCACTCTTGACTCAGATCACTTTTGGAGCTTACTGGGCATTTACCTTGTTAGCCAGCTAAGGTAGGTGTGCAGACAGTAAACTGAGTCCTAACTAACTGCAGGGCTGAGCAGTGGTTGCCTTGTTGGGCTGACTGTTTACCTGACACACACACACACACACACACACACAGAGTTCACACGTGCACATTAACACCACTTGCACATAACCTCATGCAAAAACATAAAAAAACTCATTCTGCTTTGCGTTTACTTTTAATACCTGAAAACTAAACACGGTGTGCTCACTTCTAAGGCTGCAGGACAAATCAAGTGCTTCTGCAAAGACACACTTTAAAACGATAGATATTGCATGTATTTCATAAGATCAGAGTTTCCCAATGTCTACAACTGTCATTGGTAGATCAGACTGGTGGTTGGTGGTTCTCACCTCTAACACTGTATACTAACACTGCAAAAGGAATCTGTGTGTACATGTACATGTATGTGTGTATGCATACATGCATGTGTGTGCTTGTGTGTGTGTGTGGTCTCTGACAGTACAGATAAGACTGTGCTGAATGAAGGCGTCTCATATGCCACATCTGTCAGCTTCGTTAAACATGGAGGCTTCCACAAATAAAGTGCAGCTTATTGTTGGCAGTAAATTACTGTTTCCGCTCATGATCGACCTCTAATCTGTAGCTAATGAGATGGTTGGGTTTGATAATATGTGTGAACAAACACACCATCAACTCACAGCCAGCCAACAGGGCCGATGAAATAAAATACCAAACACTTATTGAGTGAATGAATGAATTTTCTGACCATAAAGATTTAAAAGAAAACTATAAGTCATTGCGTTCTGCAGAGTTTTTTTCTGTCATACTGATGAACATTAGATGTGGAAATGAGCATTAGAGGTTGTCAGCCACACCTACAACATAAAAGGGAAATTTTCCATTGGAAGGTGCTCATAACAAGCCTATATTTCATCCACATCTTAGCTTTTTTCTCCTGTCTTCTGTGGGGAAAACATTATTCACAGCTATATTATATTTAAAAGGAATATTTCCGTGCACTGGAATAGTAACTAAGACAAACACTGTCTCTGCACCAGAGCTCAAGCACACACATACGCAACCACACAAACATACACTCTAATTATTGTTATTAAGTAGATTTCTCATGGAGTCTCTTTGTGGAATAATTGCTATAGATACATGAAACAACAGGTAGAGAGAGTGGGAAAAGGAGAGAGAAAGACTCAGAAAGAAAGAAACGGAGACTTTCCTCTTCTTTCGGCCTCCCAGTGACCAACAGTAGACGACTGTGGTTGTACTGGGCTGCTCCCAGTGTAAATGTGTGTAACTGTATGAATGTTGCTGGAAAGGAGAGTTCAGTCGACTTTCCCTGGAAAAATTAAGGTTGAAAATGAAGCTGCTGTAAATGCAGGTAGTTGTGCAGACGTGTGTGTTGGATGTGTGTGTAGATGTGTGTGTTGAATGCGTGTGTTGGATGTAAGGTCTCTATTCATCCACACCGTGTTATGACAGATGATCCATAGACAGTGGGTGTGTTTTCTCCTGGCTGTATAGGGGGCCCTGTGACACCTTAACCCCAGCACATAACACACCCGCATCAGCTCATCTGTCAGACACACACACACACAGTATTGTATTGTATATACTCACACTGATACAGCGAGAGCAGAAAAGGCAGTTGTGCTTATACATATGTCCACACGTGTATAGGTACAAACACACAGACACATCATGTCAGGGGTGGATAACACTGACCTAATATCCAATGTGTAATAAAGAGCCAATATTGACCCGATATATTGATATAACTGTGGTTTCTGACAGATCATCGTGCATTTATAGGAGTGATAGTTTTGAATGGGACTTGTGGTCCCTATTCAACACGTAAACCCTCACTCCAAGTAAAAGAAAAGAAGGATATCACGATGGTTTTTACAGGACAGTAATAACTATGCTCTGAATGAAAACAGTTCTTTATAGCGCCAGGAACTGTTTTTTTAGGCTTGTACCACAGCAGAACTATTTTTGCTGCTGTAGAAAATCCTTTTGGAGAGGTTCTCTGTAGCACCGTGCTCAAATGGTTCTACAAAGGACCATTTCAAAATCCATGAAATGCTCCAATTCATGAGTCTTAAAAGAACCACATTGGATTCTTTATTATGATTTACCATGTTTCTTTTTTTTTTTTTTTTTAACAAATCAGAGGGCTCTTGAAACCATTAGGGACGTGTGTGTGCGAGAGAAGCAGGAAGAAGCTGCTATTATCTAATATCTGAGGTCAAAATCTGGCTGTCTGGCTCCGACTTCTGATTTCACTCTTCCATGTCGCCGACTCAAGTAAAAAACCTTCAGATCTTCAATGACGGCTAATGCCCCCCCCCACTTCCAGGGTTTGATCTTGCTTAATTACAGCCTCCACACAAACACAGACACACACACACACGTAAAGACAGAAACACATATAGGCCTACAAGTACACACACACTTGGCTTCTGAGCACAAAATAGGTTTAATTATGTGAATCCTTGTGGCAACACCACAACCGGTGTGTGTGTGTGTGTGTGTGTGTGTGTGTGTGTGTGACTGCTCTATGGATAAAAAAAGAGTAGATTGAACAGTAGATTGTCTTTTTTTTTAAAATCAGGAAATGAAGAGGCTGCCAAACGGCTATAGACCCCCTCGAGGGTACCCATTATCGGGTTAAAACAACACACATTCACACATTCTCTCTCTGTCTCTCTGTCGGGGCAGGTCTGGGATGAAAGTCAGCCCCAGTCTTTTGCCCCTGAGGGTATTAATCTTCTGAAAACCGCATAATCTCAGATAAATACCCTTCCTATCATTACCTCTGTCATTACCAGAAAGATTCTGGGCAGCTCCCAGTAGCCAACAGCAGTTTAACTGGGCAGCTCCCAGTGTGAATGTGTAGAACTGTATTAATGTGAAGCAGGACATTGTTAAAGCTAAATTGCTAAATTGACTTTCCTTGGATGAATAAAGGACACTTGTAGGGAGACCTGATCTTAACATTGAAGTGAATGACTGAAGTCATGAAGGGCAGATGGAGATGAAGGTGAGGAGAGGCTTTGACAATCATGAACATGGATTGTGCAGAATGGGGCACAACTCAACAGGAGGAAGGTGGCCCTAATGTTTTGTACACTCACCCCAGGGGCAGTACGATTCAATTCTAGACTAAATGACTTGTCAAGATGGACACTTTTTGCAGTGGATCTCTGTGTCTCTGTTTTCCTTCATCATTAGCTCTCTCGTCATCTCTGCTTTTCATTTTTTCGCTTTTGATAGCCCTCCTTGTTAGCAAAGGAAACTCAATATGGAATTCAGCAAAACTATGGGCAGACAATTTACTGTACTGTTATGTAATCAGAAACCCCATGACCTCAAAAATCCTTGCAATGTAATTCAACAGGCCTTTAAGAATAGATCTTAATTCAAAACCCCTGGCCTACAGTGACAAGAATAATACGTTAATACTGTTAAAGATCTAGTGCAGAACTTCAAAGGAGACTTAAGTCCGTATTGATATGGGTTGCAGCAAAATATGACAGGAAAAGACATAACTAAAAGTCATTATGGACGTTTAGTCCCTGTAGCTGTCAGGGAGGGGCTGCTATAGGAAATTCCCATAGGAGAGACTAATCAGCTCACACACACACACACACACACACACACACACACATACACACACAGGAGCGATAGAAGAATCGGATACATGGGCCTTCTCCAGCTCTACTCATCTCAGCAATATTGAAGGACAATTTGGTGTGTATTTTTTTGTCGTTGGGTTTGCCTCTGTTTCCAGCTGTCTGACTCAAATATGTTGTAAATCACATGGCTGCCCTGTGAATAAAGCCAATTCTTTTCTCTCTTTCTCAGATCTCAAATCCTCTCAGAAACAGAAATCAGTCCAGACTTCTTCATCTGTTTCGTCATAATAAGTCATAAACAATATTGTCCCCAAGATATTGCAGGGTTCTGTATGTTTTCAATTCTCCTCTCTCAGTGTACAGTAAACCAGTTTGGCTTTTTGGGGTTGTGTTTTTTTTGGAAATCTGGTTAATGTTTTTTTTTCAGTGATGTTCACTTTAAGCATTGCTCTCTCTCTCTCGCTCTCTCTCTCTGTCTCTATTAATTTAAATCAATTCAGTGACTTTATTGGCGTGACTGTTTATCGGAGACAATATCAGTTTGACAATGTCAGTTTTCAAAAGCCAGCAAACAACAGTTTATAAATTCAAACCATATTGAGATAATAACTTGATCTGTAAGTTAAGTTAATTGGTTTGGTCTCTCTCTCTTTTGTCTCTCTCTATGTCACTCTCTCTGTCTCTCGGTGTCCTCCAGTGAATGCTATTACAGAATTACAGATGGATTGTGTGGGAAATGGCTTTTCACCATCAGTGTTTAACCCCGTAATGGATATTCATTACGCTGGCTGATAATGACTTCCTGTCTGATTAAGTAACAGGCCAATCAGGGGCCAGGGAACCCGGCCAAGAAACAAAGCAATGAAGACGAAGATGAAGGAATGGGGTTAGAGGACGGTTTGTGGGCTCCTTCCCCGGCGTTTCATTTCTGATGACAATTAAATCAACAGCATAATGAAGCTGGGGGGGTTTCTGTCATCCTGTTACTGGTATTTACGCAAGGAAAAGTCTGTTTTCCATTCAAATCAGTCTCTTTTTCTCCTCCTCCTCCTCCTCCTCCTCCTTCTGTACTTCCTACCAACCTCATCTCCTCTCTCCTCATCTCTTCTCGTCTACTCGTATGACATTTTTCATCATGATGGTCAGGGTAAACGGCATCTAAACTCCTGCGTTCACATGTATACCAGTATATATATAATATATAAATATAAAAGACATTCATACTAGGGTTGGACCATTGTTTGAAGGCCAATGCTGATACTGATATTTCCCCAGAATTGTATTCCTGCCTCTGAAACGACACTTAGGTTAATATTAATTACAATGATAATAATTAAACATATTCATTCATACTTGTGTGAAATCCAATCAAAATGTCACATTAGAATCAATTCAGAGCTCAGGCAACCCTTGTAGTATTGATACATTTTTCAATAAGTATGTAATCAAACAAACTGCATCATATCCATCATATCAGAGGTGGACAACACTGACTATCTTTTGTCAAATCTTAAATAAAAGGATAATATCCGCGCCATATATCACGTCAGCAAACCAAGATATCAGTGCAGCCCTAGTATACACACACACAGACACACACACACACGCACACGCTTACACACTTAGTCACATAATCCCACTGCTTCCAGGCCATAAACAAGTTCCAAACCTAATCAATGCTGCACTACGGAGCTCTATCCCTGAAAAAAGCAATTATTTCTATCCTTTTACAGGCCAGGGCTCAACCTGCCAAATCCATGCAAGATCTCAAACACATGTTATCCACTTTGACTGTTTAAGCCACACAGTGTGTGTGTGTGTGTGTGTGTGTGTGTGTAAGTGTGTGTGTGTGTGTGTGCATGCACAACACCTTGGACGCTGCTTTTTCCAGCCAACCAAACAGCAAATATATCAACCTCACCTTCTGCAGTCTGCTCTTTCACCTAACAGACAGAGAGATGGCCATCATTAGCGTAACCTCACATGATACAGATGTCTGTTTGAAAAAAATTCTACAACTATTACACACAGCACAGATTATTTCCAGTTGATGCTCTGTAAACTGAAGCGCACTGTAAATTTTCAAGAACTTCCCAATTCATTACAAAGGCAGATGTCAGTAACTCTTAACTGGAAACGCATTGTGCTGCACTACGAACACATTTGAAGCCCATTAGAAGCAGACAAACATCAGAAAATGTAAGTGTAATATTTTGTCATTAACTACACATTTGCTCCAGTATTCAAACTCTGACATTTTATTTTGCACATTGAGTTTATTATGTGATGCTCTAAGTACAATTTTATCACACACTCACACTGTGTTTATAATGTGCTAGTGATGCTTTATAGTGCCTTATGAGCACTACTGTGTTACCCAAAAGTCTATGTTTGTCATTGGCTTATAATCTGCTTGCAGTGCATTATAACGCACTTCTTGTTGTCCCCATGTTGTCCTCTGACTTTCAAAAACACACTCATCCACTGGGAGAGGCATTTTCCTCCAAGTGTGTGTTAAAGCATTTGTCTCTAAACTGCTACTCCAGTATTTAGAAGACTAAAGTACCCCTACTGTGTTTTTTTCTGTCAAGTGTATTATGAAGGAGGAATGTTGCTGCTGGCGTTTTGTCTCTCTCGTCTTTCCATGATTTTGAGTCAGTCTGAGGGTGAATAGGGGGATGGTGAGGACCTGTCAGTCAAATTAGACCAAGCTCTGTCACCTTTAGCTGAATCAGACTATGAGTCTGTCTCAAAACTTCTTACTAGAATAGGATTCACTGATTGGAAACACATTGAAAAACAAGACAGCACTGTGTCAATGCAATGCTCATTAACCATTAGTGTCACTATTCTGCAATACACGCAAATGCTGTACTGTTGAGGTTTTTGCAAATGCTTTATATTTCCATTGCAAGGTTTACAAGACTATCAGTGCCCGAGGAAGTCAAATTCAGTGTGTAGAGTAGCCATCAAGACTCAGTTACCAGGAACTGAATGAGCCCAGAATAAATAAGTCTAATTTGCAATGTGATTACCGTCTGAGTTTGATGTTGTGGAAATAAATCCATGATTAAAGTGATTTCCCTGTGAAGTTACCACTTGGAGACAGACACAAACCTCAAACAGCTTGCACTCATCCCCTGACTAAATATCCATTAACTCCAGTCCCATCCAACTCCAGTATCATGGTTTATCAGTTGAATTGTATTTTACAGAAGTGTCAAAACACGATTTACAGCCGCAGAAAATGAACAACGGCAACGCAGTCACATAAGACTAAAAAGGAAGAAAAAAATTAAAAAGGAAACTTCTCAGTGTAAATAATTCTCTGCTTTGAGGTGGTTGCCTGTGTAATTATGGCAATCATGTTTGTGCAATGCAATTTCCAATAAACTCGGCTTGAATCTGCACAGAGAAGCAGTGCAAAGTCTCCACGGCCTTGGATGAACATCAGACTACAGTCTTGGCTGCTACTGGAAGAAACACAAAGCGAGGGTATGGCTCAAATATCACATGCTGTAGAAAGACACACTGTGCTTTCACTTAAACTTATAACTAGTGAAGAAATTTTTAAGCAGCAAAAAAATAAATCCGTAATAATGTTAATTGTGAATTATATGCATAGCCGAGGACTAAGTGAAATGTGTGTGCATGTGCATGTGTATGTGTGTGTGTTTGTGCGTGTGTCTGTGAGTGTGTGTGATGTGTGAGAGCCAGCTTTACCGTCTTGCCTTCATCTCTCTTCATCTTTTGATTGCTTTAATTACAGACTTACTATCAGCTTCCCACTCAGAGTGCAGGAAAAACAAACTCTTAAGGCACATGAAAAGAAGTCACACACACACACACATACACACACACACACCCAGCCATAACACACACCTATCCCAGTTCTAGTCAGTCAGTAAGCCCTTTGATTCTCTGCCTGCCGGTGATCTGTCTTTCATCGTCTTCTCTCCCTGATTCCTTGTTCCCCTCTTTATCTCCGCCGGGGCAGAACGTCTCTCACTCTCTCTGTCTCTCTCTGTCTCTCTCTGTCTCTCTCTCTCTCTCTTTCTGTTTATCTTTGCAGTGGCTGTGCTGTAGGTGGGGAGGCTAATTTACAGCCTAGCATCAGTGTCTATGCCTTAACAACACCTGATGCAAGGTAGAGGAGTTGCAGAGCAGCACTTCACTCTTGGCAAAAATGGTTCTGTGTAGTACCAGAAAATGGTTTCTTCAAATTTCTACCATTCCAGAACACTTACAGAAAGGTCCTCTATAGCACCATGCTCAAATGGTTCCATGTATTATCTTTATGTTTCTGTAAAGAACCAATTAAGAATGCACAAAAGTCTCTAAATCATCAGTATTAGAATAACTTCTGAAGAACCACACTGTTCTTTATTATGATTTTTTTAACAAACCAGGGGGCTCTTGGAGTCATTACGATTCCTTAAAGAATAACTACCCTTACCAAAGAACGCTTGAACAATACTCCTTTTTCTGGGTGTATGATTACAGTCTGCAGGGCAGCAGGAGGCATGATGGATGAATTTTGGTTTGTGTGGATTGTGGACGGTCTTCAAAGTGTAACTCCAAGGCAGTCCATCAAAAAAGTTAAGTAAAGTGATTATTTAGGGGCTTCAAATTGGAAAACCAATGGCAGCATCTGTGCCTGCCTCTGGTGACAGTGTTTTAGGTTTCGCATAAGGCACTGTGACTCTTAGTTATGGAGTAATATAAACTATGACTCTTACTTTTTGAAGTTATATCTATTATAAACCACACTTTTTGAGCCCTCACTCAATATTTCAGTGTTTCTACAATATAAGCCATAAAGTGCCAGCTCCATAAACTCCCTCTGAAAGACTGTATATAACATGTATACACACACTCATGAGCCAGGAATGGATGTCTAACGAACACAGGCTCCCTAGACCAGAGATTCTCAAACATTTCCATGTCACAGACTCCCAAAGAGATCGACATTAGACCACAAACCCCCAATTTGATAAGGTTTAGTGCCAGGGACCCATATGGGAAGATTCTTTTTGTTGTTGGTTTAGTTTTGAATTATAGAACTGTCTACACTGTACATAGGGAGACAATAGAGGTGAGAGTGAGACCTGATTAGAATAGTAATAAATTCTCTAACTGGGATGATTTCTAGTCAATTAAATTATAGCTACATTAAATGATTCCTCATTTTTCTGGGGACCCCCTGTAACCTCCTTCAGGACCCCAGAAGGTCCTTAGACCCCACTTTGAGAACCACTGCCCAATACTAAACTGTTACTAAATCTGTACAATTCAGATGCTATTTATCTTGGTTATTGTCATGTGAAAAATGTCTTGTTATGGAAAGATCTCTGTGGTATGGAGCAGTAATTGATGGCAGGGACTAGGGAGACGGCTGTGATGGGAAATGATTCAAAACAGAAAAAGATAGGACATGTTGACAGAATAAGCCTTTTCTTTCCTCATATGAGAACAACATGCATCAGTTGTAGCCATACACACTATCAATGTTGAGCACATGGTATGCAGATGCTCAAAATACTGACACAAAATAATGATTCTGCATGTTTTGTTGATGCCATTCTAACATTTCATCAGAGGAATAGTTTTCTATTTATTTCAGTATAGCTCAGTAGGTTGAGCATGGGACTAACACTGCCAGTGTTGGGCATTCAAATCCCACTGGCAGAGGCAGAAAATACCTAATATATTTGCTGTAGTTGCTGAGTACTTTTAGCAGTCTCTAGTTTTACTTCTACCAAAGCATTAAAGTATTTACTTGTACTTTTACTTTACAGGTTTATTTTTATGCATAACTGGTAAGCACAACAATATCTCTCGAGACATGAAATTTTGAAATGTATCTCCCATAACTAACTTTGTACATAACATTTTGTGTGTTTCTATTGTAAGTAATCAGGTACTTTTACTGAGCTACTGTTTTAGTTTTGCTGGTGCAGTTTTAGAGATAAGTTTGCTTACTCGGGCTTGAGTATTGTAAAATTCAACTGAGGTTGCAGGACTTGAGCAAAATCTTTCAGTACTCAAATGCAGATGGAAAGAGTCTTAAAAAATAAGTACATGAAAATAAATCACGATAATATTCCTAGAGGGTTTTATAGTGTTCTTATTGTACTTCATGGTATTTTTTATCTCCTAAAGTATCATCCCTATAAAGAGTTTTTATAGTTTAACTGTTTATTTACTGCCCTATTTAAACAAAATGTATAGAATTACTTCAATATTGTTCTTTTTCTTAAGGCGAATGTATACAGTCCTGGTACTAAAGGTAGTTTGGATAAAAGGATCCTCTGAATTGTTGTGCTATGTTAAAATGAAGCTAATCAGTTGTGACATCTAACATAAATCTGAACAATAACTTTCAATAGAAAACACAATAATCTTTTCCCTTTTCATGATATCACTCCAAAATAAATAGGGTCATTGTGTGAATTCTGGTACTGAGTGACATAAAGCGACAGAGCAGTGAGTAAGTAAACAAATTATCCATTCTCTTCAGTCGAGTGGGATGGTAAAGACTACAGGCGCTGGCTTTGTTAGTTTTTCTGCTTTTATCCCTTTAATCCTCAGACGCCATATTAACTTCTTTTGAAGATGAGTTACACTTTTTCCCCCCTCTGTTTCTCCTCTGTCTCTCTGTAGCCTTTCTACCTGTGAACATGAAAGTGTATGTATGTGGGGGAGGACTTAGCTGTGGGGCTGTAGGGGAGAGAGAGATAGAGATAGAAAGATAGAAAGAGAGCGAGAGAGGGGATAGAGATGGATTGATTTCCACCTCCAGCAGCTATAGTTCAAAGGCAGCCAGCAGACTTCAGAGGCTC
>OOFE01010865.1:0-17345 GCA_900323365.1 Monocentris japonica
TATGATGAGTAGCAGAATGGTCGTGTAAAATAAACTTTTAACTCAACTTCAAGGGCAGCAAAGCCACTGGAAGTTATAGTGAATGCATAGATGCCACCAAGTAAGTAACAGTTGTTGATTCTGCAAATGAAAAAATGGAAAAAATAACATTAAACTGTAAGCATTTCATTCAAAGGTACAATCCCATGATGCTAGTGTTGGTCACAAACAACCGTTTTTTTGTTGCCAAACAATGATCCCTGTTTTCTCAGCAGACAGCAGATTCTTTGTAATACAAATGTTGAAATGGTATGGCCCAAGAGGGATCAAACCGTGTCACTGTCTGTCGAGAAATGGTCTCGGAACCAAAAACCAAGACAAAAAAGCCTTTGCTTTCTCAATTCAAGGAGACTACTTTGATACTATAATTTTGGTGCTAATGGCTTTAAGGCAATAACTAAGCAAAGGATGAAAAAACAAATAAAGAGAAAGAAAATGAAGGCTGCTGGGTTACCAAGTCTTATGTTCTTGCCTCATTCTCCCCAAGATTCAAACTCGATCCACAAACTGTTATGATGATGAGGCTTGAGAGAGCCAGGCTTTTCTTGCTCACGTTTCAATGCCTGCATATTGGTAAGAGCCACTCAAGTTGTTCACATGACAGCTATATTGACCCTGGAGAAAGGCAGGCGAAGAGAAGAAAAGACCCAACATGTTTACCATTCATTAAGTTACAAATGAAAGCTATTTGAGGAGGGGGCAAATAACACGCAGAGTCTTGGTCACAAAAACAACACGGGTTGAGCAATAACAGTCTCGTCACCTCAGGCAAAGTCAAACAAACCCTCATTTCTGTACGCTCCATAACATTCCCAGAGTGCCTAGTTCAGAACATTATGGACCTGCCATTTTGTTTTTCAATCCCAGTCACCACTGAATGAGAAACATTGTGATCGAGGGAGCAGAGGGTCACTTTGTGACCTGTTGGGGCATTTAGTCCAAGGAATTCTGGACACACACTGTCTTCATTGACCCTGACCCCAACCACACAAACAATGGGCATTACATCGTCAAAGTGTCACTTAGTCAAAGTGCTAACACTAAGCGCTCCATTGCTTGCATTATTACCAGCTGTAAGGACTTAAAGTGGAGGTTGGCCTGGAGTGACAGAGAGGGTGACAACACTCAGCCAGTGGCCCTGTGCCCACCCATTCAGGGTGACAGAGGGATCATGACCCTTGAGTGACTAAAAGGAGAAAGGTCACCAACAACACATCTTTATCAGAGGTGGAAAGGGACGTTAAGTGGGTGCTCAGACTAAAGAGAAATTATGGTGGAACTGTCTCCATTAGGATGAGCAGGGAATAAGACCCAAAATGAAGCTAAGCTGGAGTTCTCTCTTTTGGACCAGCCACTCATCACATCACAGTCAAAACATGTTACTAAAGAAATTATATAAAGCTCATTAAAAACAACCATAACAATTATATGTTGATATTTCACTACAAATTATTGTATCACAGAGTTTAACAATTACATCCTGAAATTCATAAGTGGCCATAGATAACCTGCATAGAGCTGATACAATAGTGGGTGAACTTGATGTCCTCTGGTGCTAGTGCGTAGCACAGCTTGTGATGGATCACGATCTTGCCTTGACACAGGCTTTTCCTTTGAGATTCTCAGAAAAGGCTTTTGAAGACCAAACAGATGCCTGAAGGTATCCATAACTCCTTCCTGAGAAATTGGCCTGACCACTTGATGCATTTGTGTCAGACCGTTAATAACTCCAGACCTCTAGCTAAAATCTTACTAAGTGACAATCAGACTCTTTCCAATATGACATTTTTACTGGTGACCTTCACCCTGTTACTTTGCACATATTGTGCTTCTCTGTTCCTCAAAGAAATATGCCAAGTCTCATGTTAAGCTAGCTACATTAGCTGAAGGCCCAGTCCATTGAAAAATGCAATTTTCCATCTTTCTGCATTGTTATGGGTATTTGGGCTGCAAATTGCTGTGACTGAATATTAAAAATAGAGGTTTATGATATTTGAAATAAACAGTGTATGACAAAAGCCTCGGCTTGCTCTTTGTGGTGTCACAATTGCCTTATAATTGGGCGAAGTTCTTAAAGTATTTGACAACATGATTTGCAGTTAATATCACTGGTTGCATTTTTCCCAGTCCCAGCCAATGCATCATCCTCCTTCTCGCCGCACGAGTGCAACTGGTCTGTTGTGGCTGCAAGCTAGATAGTTACGTTTGAGAAACTAATGTGTTTGCATACTGCCAAAATCACTAATCAAACAAAGCAGATAGTTGTCATTGTATGATACAAGGGTGTCAACCTGCACAAAGCCCAAGTGGAAAATTTACTGTGAGCTTGGGTATTGCATTGGCAAATATCAGACTGCTCAGTTTAGATTCAGCATTCCTATGCAGTGCTGATTTCCAAAGGAACTGCATTCTGAATTTTACTCGACACTCTTTGGGCTTCGCTAATGCCGAGTTCAGACTAGACGATCGTAACCCTGATAATGTAGGGTAAGTGGTCAGTTTGGAAACGGTCCTCTTCCACCCTCCATCCATCCTTGCCGTTTGTCTGTGATACGACTCTCAGATTTTCAAGTCATTTGACTGGCAGGGATTTTCAACTCCTCCCTCAGACAATGACAAATGCAGAGTGGAAAATATGAGTAGATGGAAAGAGGAAGATGTCTTAGCCCGAGGACACAGAGCGGCTGTGAACCCCTTCATAAATACAAATACCAGTCCACTCAAATATGGAGCACATAACGCAATCAGGTCACATGTGTCATGGAGGTAGTATATCAGCTCTCTTGTCTTGTCAAAATAGCAACTTTTACGACCATTCGACTCTAATAATTTTCCCTCAGTCGCCTTGGCACACCCACTTGCTCTTTGTATAAAGCCTAACCCAAGTCCCATGTGTCCCATGTGGATGCAACGGCAAACAAATACTAGCTAATATACACAAAAGCCAATGTCCATCACTCCACTTGTTTTGAGCACTGTCCTGCATTATTGCAATTGGTTGAATAAACCAATTCATTTATGACCCAAGTTTATCTCAGACCTTTCTCCTATTACAGGTAAAGTGCTAAAGCCAAGTGACACAAGGTGTGGGGAGAGGACTAGGCATGCAAGCCCACTTGTGTATCTAACACTGACTGAGGCCTTGACATTCAAATGTGCAGACGTTGGGCTCACATCCCCTCAAACACTTTGACGGATTGCTAAGGAATGTTTGATTTGTTTGAGACAAATAGCTGCAACCATACACCCATGGGTCAAGGTACTAGAAATCATTTTAATGATTTCAAGAAGCACATAGCAACGTTTCATTGATCATTATCTGTTTGCAGTCTGAGGGTGAACGGTTAAAGATTTGTTGCAAGTATTGCTGTCAGTATTGATATGACCTCTTGAAAAACCAAGTGGACATAACCTCTCCTTTTCCAATATCAGACTCAGTTGTCCCTGTTGTCCTTCTTTCTCTCTCTTTTATCTTTCTGTTTCTCTCCCTCATTGAAATTGTCTTCAGCCATTGGTGTTCATGTCCGCCTCATATTTTCACATATTGTACTGCATCTACTTTCAAAACACTTACTGATACTTTGATTTTTCTAACACTCTACCCCCAGCATGTTAGTCTTTATTTACTGACAGCTTGTGTGACTCATGCAGTCTTGTGAGCCACAGACAGGAAAGAGATCTATTCTGAGTATGAGATTTTCATCAACTGTGAAGAGGGCCGATTATCTATCAATAGATTCAGCTGTCTGGTATTTCACTTTTCTGTGCTTAGAGAGATTAAAACTATGTGTGCGCATGTGCATGTTTTCTCAATGTCTGTATGATATGATCTTGCTACACTTTAGATAGCAGGTCAGTAGGCCCCTGAAAGGACACTTGGATAATGGTGTGATAATCATTGTGTGTTGGAGACTGGAATGGCGAGAGAGTCTGGGGTCAGTGGGTTAAGCAAGACACTGCACAACACAGAATTGATCCAAACAATCTCTACCCTTGATCTTCCATGTGTTTGCAAATTTCAGTTAATATGATGGGTGTCAGTACCCCACCCCATCTCCCACAGTATCCGCACCCCTCCTTTCTCATCCACTTTGACAGGCTCCCCTAGCCAGCAGACACACACACATATTGAGAAACATCTGCTAGTGTTCATGAATCATATGGCACTGTTTTAGACTGCTGGGTCTCCAGGTTGACATCTGTATTCCTGGCTGTGTTACGCTCATCATTTCAGATACATTAAACATTTTGAAGTAGTGCAAAACTTGACACAGGTTCTTACAGGTCAAAAAGTAAATAAGTATTAGATTCCATTGTAAGATCAGATTAATTTATATGAAAATATAAGTTGATGTGAAATACAAACATGATTTAAAAATACATAAATCTGTCCAATTCCCTCCCCCTTTGTCCCTTTCCAATTAATAGTGTTGACAAAAACATTCTATTTTTTCTGCACAAGTACATCTTGCAAAACTACTTCAACACTGCAAGAGAATCAATGTCCCACTCAATGGTATTAAGAGGGTCAAAAAATACCAACAAGAGCAACAGGTTTAGCCACAAATCTCCTGTGGCTTGACTAAGTAAATTAAAGATGGCTGCCCCCACTGAGGCCTGCTGGAGCCACAGAAAACAACCGGCACAGGAAATGAAGGCCCAATGGAGAACAAACAAACAACATACCAGGAGATCAGGCACCCCAAGAGGCAGTTAAGTCACCAGAGATGAGACCATTATAATGGGGCACTAAAACGTGCTCTAAGTACCCATCTGGAATGGATTCTTCTGGAATGTGACTGTTTTACAACTAATCACCAACAATAAGTCAACACGCCATCATTTTACTCTTACATCAAAAGTCCTGTTAGACACTGCAGTATGGGCGGGTACTGAAACTTGCTTTTTTAGAAACTGATCGAATCACATACTACCAATAACCAAGTAAATGCAATGACATTCTGATGCTTTTGCTAGAATTATGCTGTCTGCCCACCTCTCTCTTTCTCTCTCACACACACATACACACACACACACACACACACCCACGTTCTGAAGGTACTGTAGTTTCAATGATTGGTTCAGTGCAGCTATGGGAGGATTAAGGGCACTTTATTGTATCAACAGCTTGTAACGGTCTATAATGATGATACTCATCTTCTAATCGACCCTGAATAGCCCAAATATTTGATCTTTAATGGATATTCTAACCCTTTTTAGTTTCAAAAGAATGAATGTCTGGATGGTTACAGCAATAACAATCTGACACCTGTCTCAGTCAGAAGGGTGAGGCAGGTTCCACCAAGTCTTCCTGTATTTCTTGCCTTCATGTGTATTCTCATTGGGGTGTGTGTTGTTAAGTAGTGGATATGATTGCCTCCCACTTTTCATGGGCTGCAGCCAATGCGCCAAAAGCCCACTGCCTTCACATAATATTTTCATCCTGATTGTAGATATCCGGTACAGTCAGCAACAGTACGGACAACTGCTTGATCTGCAACAACTGATTTGTGTGCAGGACTTGGCCACACAGTGTGGAGAATAACATAGAGGAGAAAACGCGTCCATACGTAAAAGTGCATTCCGAACATTCTCCAGCCCACTATACTGTTTGCAGTGGGGAACTGATTGTATTCATTAGGATTAGGCTACAGCCTTTTCAACAGATCATGAATGTAACTTGGAAAAGGGAAATTAGGATTAGGCTATAAAATGAGAGGAGCACTCAGGACCAATGTTGCCTCTAAGCTGATAGTTTGATCACCTTGTCAGTCATCAGTCATTTCGCCCCATATCCACCAAAATGTAGTTAATACAAGCAGGTTTGGATGCTTTGTTGGCAAATTATATCAGATGCTGGGACTTGAGATGCCATATATTAGGCTTTAGTGAACTGATGGCGCTGGCTTATTGTAGAGTAGGATGACTGAGATTTATCAGGAAACACCACACTTACGCAGGGTTTTATAAATCTGATGAAAAGACTGTTTCCTATTTTGTGTGTACACTTAAATATACCCAAGTTTTATACATCTGGCCCCAGGTCTCTTCATGGTGGGGGCAGATAGCCGGCGGTTCTCGGTGTTTCCCTCATTACACTTCTCTCCCCAGGTACCCAAACAACCAGCCAGGAGCAGGATTTCTCCAGATTACTTTTCTCCACCTCTAATCTGCTCTTTCTCTTTCTCTAGTTCTCTCATTGACAGAACATGGCTATTAAAGTAACACAGCGGCATCTATATTGATTAAGGCTGGGAAAGCGCACTGGTCATAACACCACTCACACCATTTCTGCTGATGGAGGCAGGAGAGGTGTAGGAGTGGGCTGGTCTGAAGGTCTGCGGTGTGAAATCAGACATTCTCGAGCACCGAGGCAGGAGTGAATTCCACAGTGTGTGCAAATATTTGTGCACGCCGCTTTGGGAATCCCTGGCTGTGCCAAATCAAGGGTTCTGTGAGTGTCAGTTCTGCAAGGATCTGCTCCCCATCTCGGTACAATGTCAATGGACTCTTGAAATAGCAGTCTTGTTGTTCCAGATCAGTCATGTCTGGCTGTCTGAATCCGTGAACGGGTTGAGTGTTTGCCCTCGCTCTGTGCTGAACAATAACATCATCTTCAAGCTGTAGGAGTGTAGCATGGGGAGTGGATGAGGCCAGTGAATGAGAAGTCAAGAGCTTGAATCAAGAGGGTTACTCGAAATCTTTGTGAAAAGTCCTAGCCATTCCTCTTGAGTGATAATGAAAGCTAGCTGTGTGAATAAGAGACACACAAATCACAGAATAGGCTAGACTAAGGCCTGTATACTTTACTCAAGAAAGTAAAAAAAAGCATCAAATTGAATTTTAAGAAAAGAGAATGTTCAGTACTGGTAAGATTGACTTCATGCCAAAAAATAAAGATGAACAAACAGACATGTGAGCTGAAGGGATGGGTTTCTCTTTCAGCTTTGAGGTCACTCTGTGTCTCAACGTCTAAATGACTTATGTTGCAAGCTCAAGAGTCGCTCAAAGATCCTTGCACGTTTAGATCGATAAAAGACAGAGGTGTCTTATAATGAGAGACTGAGAGGAAGCATTGAGTGAGGGAGTGTGAGGACGAGAGAAAGTGAGAAAAAACATTGAAAGAGAGAGAGAGCAGCCGAACAAGCAAAGTAAACAAATTTGGCGTGAGCTTGGTGGAGTCACCGGGTTTAGCAAAACATTCCTGAGTCTTCGGAACAAGCGCCCTTGTGAGTGCACAGGGGCAGAAACAAGGGGGCTTTAAATCACTGAAGAGGAACATTGTTGAAGGACTCTAATTCAATCATAAATACCTCCTGAGGATTCACCTTCACACACCGAAATGACTATCACTCATCTATATCACAGCAGGATATTCAATCTAAAAACCTGGCCATACTTCACAGGCTTGCCAAGACCTAGAGGAGGACGATTTCGCCCATAGACACGTCCATCGGTCCAGAAATGATCCTTACTGTAGGGTGTGTATGAAAATACACAGACACAATAATAATAATGTGGTACATTTATTGCACTACAGATATTTAAACAAATCTAACCTGAGATGAATACATCCTCTCACATCTCTCATACACCGTGGTCACGCTGCAGTCGCAAAATGGCTAATCTGCGTGAGTAGCTTAGTTGAACCGTCACTATGTAGCTTTATGTAATTTAGTTGTTTGTGGCCCCAAACGGCAGCGAGAGGTGACTATATATGACTATACTGTATTTTTGAAGGCTTCAATACCCAGTAATTATATTGCTCTGATACTTTCCTTGGAGCCTAAATTTCTTCCTCTTAGTGGTTTGTTGGGTGGAGGTAGCGAAGAAAGTCTTTTCGTAGCAGCTTCATGGTAAATCAACTTCAGCAAACTCCAAAACTTCATTGGGGTGAATGGAGTGAATCTACAATGAATTGGGAGGGGCGAGTCTTCTCTGTCGCAGCCCCACTTCATGAACTAGACTGATAAGGAACTTGCATTTTTACATTAAAATGTTACAGAGTGTAGGTTTAATGTGAAAAAATGCCAATTTACCATAGCAACACATAAACATAGTCCATGTCTGTTTTCAGGTATTCTCAGGACACACACACACACACACACACACACACACACACAATATCTGTATTTTCTAGGTCAGTGCCAGCAGTGGGTATTAATTAGATCACGAGGCACACATGGACTTCAATAAAAACTTGAGGACAAACACACAGATGACAGGGAACAATATGATTGGCCTACTTTTTGATATCCTCATGACTAGGAAGCAACATAGCCGCAATAGTAGACAGTGGAGCAGTTCATGTGCCTTGATGAAATAATAAGGAGATGCTATTTATAGACAATTTGAGCAAATTGAACATGACAGCATGTTCAAACGTTATATGCCAGCCAGTGGTGACTGGCTTTTCATTTCAAACTGCTCTACAGAGAGACCAACATATGGGCACTAAAATAAGATCACTGGGACGACCACATGGTGCAAACATTATGCAGAAGAAATAAAAGACAAGACCCCAAGAAAAACCTACACAAGGAGGGATTGAAAATGATCCACCAATTAGGCTGTGGTGTGTTGTGGTCTCAAACCTCTTCCAGAAGACATGTTGTTGATGTTGGGTATTGTCTGTTTTGAAGGGATAGAAATGTGCTACGAGAACTTAGAAGGCCTACCGAGCTTGAAAGACCAGGAAATTTAATTGTTGTTAGGACCACAACTATATCAGCCGCAAACCAGAAAAGAGCCAAGGATGATGGGTAACAGCTCAATAGCAAAGCAAGGCAGCCATGGATGGTTAAAGGAGTGGTTAGAGTGGTTGGGTGAAGTTGTATACTATTAGATAGATCCCAGCTGGTAAAATACAGTATGTCTCCTTGAAAAGGACCTAGAACTATTTCAATGTTACCAAAAATCTCATAATTACATCTAATGTATTTAAAATGAATCATAGACATTAAACATTAAAAGCTCATTTATTTTGAATACAAATGTGATTATTTCAGTCAGAAGTGGCCATTCGAAAGGTGAAAGTACCTTGTTACTGCTAATTTGCTACATGGTTGCCTGCTGCGTTGTTATTCAAAGAGCTCTTTGCTGATGTCATGATGGTACACCCCTTTTGACTTCCTCTTTTGGCAGCCTTGAGGCGTGAAATGGCCCCGCTGGGCTCCTGTAGAGTTCTGTAGGGCCACAATAGGCCCAGGACATCTGTGTGGGTTTAGCAGTGGGAAGAGCCTGACTAGACCGGAACATGTCTATGTGCCTCCCACTGGCCATCCCTTTAAGACCTAGACAAAGGCCTGGTTGGCTCTTACCTACAACAATTACACATCCATGCCTAATCTCATATGAAATTTGTAGTTATAGTTACGTAGTTAAAGTAATGCACACTAATCTCGCAAGATATTCTAGAGTAAAACAGGAAGCAGGGCTCATGCGAGTGAAACAGACAGTCGTTTGACTTTGAAATACAGAGGAAAGTAAAGGCGTGGAGGTCGGAGTGGTTTTGCGGCTGCCCATGAAATTCTAGTTATGGCACACATGGGGAATATGGATGTAATGTCATGTACATGAAGGTGCTGCATGAATGTACAAGATCATTTGACATTCTTCAAATTTGGGCTGGTATAAGAACAAATCCTCACCCCTATGCGCATTTCTTGAGTCACACAATCATTTTTCATAGGCTCTTATCTCAACAATATATTTAAGGGATCTTTAAAAGATATTTAAGAAAATATTTGTGCATGAAACTGTGAGCTAACACATTCATCTGCAGTCACATTAAGCACCAAGGCCAATATAGACTAATATTCTAAGCTTAGAAAAAATGAACAAAACCTAATAGGCCCATTTTCCCTCTGCATAGTTTCACATTAACTTAGAAAACGGATTGATTGACAAAGCTGTGGTGGTTATGCAATAGTATTAGCCAGTTACCATTCTGACAAACATAACACCCTAAGAAGGCCTCTCAGGTAACAGGCCAGAACCAGAATGGCAGAATGATGCAATCCATGATTACATCACACCACAATCCCACAGAAGTGGCATTACATTATAAATGAAGCCTAACGGGAAATTTTCAGTAAACACGGTACATACAAAGAATGTTACACAATATCCAGGCCGCCTTCAATATATTGGTGCAATGGCAAGTTGATGAGAAATACATAACACTCTCAATTATGAGAACTGAGAAGAGAAATGAGAACACAGCAGAAGAGGTGACATGGGAGAGAAAGAGTGTTGTGCTTCAGGTGCTGAGTGGTGCTGCTGTCGAATCACAATATCTCTGTGCTCTCCTATGACCAACTCTTGTCTGACTTCAAGCTTTTAGGGCCAGAAATTGACACAATCAAGGACATCCAAACATCATTGGAGACTGTACCAAATAATGTCCAAAGAGAAAGTTTCCGATTCAATCTTTATGCACTATCCAAGACAAAAAATTACTTACGGCACATGTTATTTAATGGCAATGCCTCAGCAGAAAGACATGAAAATGACAAACGTCCATGGCCCAACTTTCCACCATACCAATGGGACGGACAGTGAAGCCAAGCTACGGGTTTATTCAAACCCTAAAATCCTCAGTGCGCACATCAAATAGTCCAGGTCAGAATAGCTCAGCTCAAAAGTGCCAATCTCAATCCGCAAACTTTACAGTCTGACTCAAGCCCATTGTGAATGGTAGAGACAGTGATTCGAACATATTGGAAATATTTTGTGGTACCTGATGAGACCTGCTCTATTTCTCTCTGTCTATCTCACTACACTTATGCACATCAAGCAAGGAGGTTTTATAGAAGAATCTACCCCTAGCCTGCATCCTGTTAACCTTTGACCTCTCTGGCCTTACCTTCAACCAGTAAAAAAAGGAGCAGAGGACACGCCTCTCATTCTAGGCTCAGCTCTCTTCCTCTGAGTCTTTGTTGGGGCAACAAGTCAACATCAGACATACTGCTCCCAAAAATCTAGGTTGCTTTCTTTTTTCATAGGGGTGTGAAGCAATTAACAGAATCTAACAGTATAAGATGAATGAGGGAGCTGTTCAGATAACTCTATTCTAAAGGCTATGGTGTTTTCAGCGAGGCAGAGAAACATAGAAGCCTCACATGACTATTCTTCATGAACCTTCATTGATTAAAAGGCTGGAGGTCCATGATTGTTTTCAGTCACAACAGTATCTGTTTCCATCTTGTTGGAATGCCAAACCTTTGGCCTTAAGGAAGGCATGAGTACCTGTTAAAAGGCCCGGATCATCAACCCCTTAAAAGATAATCAGACACCATTCATACACCTTCACTGCCTGAAGAACCTGTCTTCTGAAAAAGGGGATTGATTTAAGGGGGCTTATGAGGACAATAGCATGACGAAGCAGAGACCTTTTTGATGACAGTATCCAATAGACAAAAAAGAGCAGTGTGCACAATGAATAGAGTGACAGCAGGGTTTTGTCAGTAGATAAACTTGAGGTTCTCTGGAGCATGTTTTCCCCCTGAGCTGTGAACATGCTTAAATGTGTGATGTGATCACAGGGATGACAAGGGTGGGAAATGTCAAGGGGGCTGTAGGGTTTCAGGATTTGTGACGCTGTGCAGAATCATGCGTCATTGAGAGCATGCCTTGAGTGTTTTTAGCTAATGCACATGTGTCATCAAGGATCGCATATCACAGTCATGTTCTTGTCAGGAAGATATTAAAGTTATAGCATCTTCAGAGGTTGATTTTTCCAATTAGCTCAAAACCATTTCTCCACCACAGCAAGTAGACACAAAGGGCGCTGATTGTCCAAACTAACACTGAACTGAAACTCACATGTAACCAGCATATAGTATAGTACAGTATATAGTACATGAGGCATAAAGGTAGTATAGTATAAAAGGTTGTGGAGACTATAATTTAAGGCGACTCCCACACTGAAATCATTTTATCATTGAGTTATGTCAGAGGTTAATGACATGCTATACCCATGTGACACGCACTGAACATGTTGTTGCTCTCAACACACTCCTGGACCAGTACATTGTGTTCCTGCAGTCTAACACAGACATTATGCTTTTAATTAGAAATTAATTTCCTGTCATAGCTGCAAAATTCTTGTTCTAGCTAGCAAAATTCTAGCTATGTTGGCTAAGAGATCAAGTGGAAAAAAAAGAGACAAATTAGTGCCAACCCAGGAACCCTGTAATTATAACATGTCATATTTCTCTGACCCAATTTTCAACTCTTCTCTCTTTCATGTGGGATTGCAGGAGACAGTGAGCTATGTGGTAATAGCTTGACACATCCTGTACAGGGTTTGGCAGCGGATGTGCATCACCTGGTGCGCTCCACTTCAATACAGGGGTGAGGCCATAGGGCACTGACCTTGACTTATGCAGGCTTTAGTTTCAGTGGGAAAAATCGTGCCCTGCATTTGAAAAGAGAAGCATCAGCACCTGTACGAGATTACACATACGACACGATAGGACAAAGACCATTTGCTTGCGTGTCATGCACATTATGGGTACCATATGTTAGTAGTGACAGCACGTAAGCATTCGTTAAGGTTTGTGCGTGTGTTCCATGCCTTTGTGTTGCAATGGCATTTGCACAACACTATTATCAGCAATTACATATTATGTATTGTAGAAATGTGTTATGCATTAGGAACACTGCCATCAGTGTTCATCACATTGTTTAATATAACCAATCTTTCCTGTGTGTTTTGTACTGTGAGGTGGCCTAGACAGTATTAGCAATCTCTCAGTCATCATTCCTCAAGAGCAGTTCTGTTAAGCCATATTCTTTACTGCAGCTCTTAAGAGGTATACTACCTGTATTATTTAAAGGCAAACTGCTATAGGAGGTAGCCAGGGAGTTAGAGATCTGTTCCAATGGATTCAGTCCTCTGTGTACACAACCAGCTCATGAGTAATACATGGGCCAGCGCTGGTACTCGCTGGTACAACTGTGTGGCAGAAGCAGATAAAATGGAAAATGCCTGCACTGTGATGTCAAAGTATAGCATACATACATGCTATAATAAATACATGCATGCACGTACAGTATGTCAAGTATCAACACACACAAGCACACATGCACGTCCACACACAAATACATCTGCGGACATATACAGCACATTATCTAAAAGTGATTGTGCCTGCAAACAACAATCTTGGAAATGAGCCAAGAAGACTATTTAGTGGCTGTAATCCTGAGTTGCAGCATCCCCACACATCCATTTAAAGTTTATCTGTCTATCTATCGATCTGTTTGTGAGTTGCGCCTTTCTCTCTTTTACAGGCAGAAAACATCCCTTCCCTTTACAAAAGCCCTGCAGTGCATCCTCCCCTCTTTCACACTGAAGAGATTCTGGGAGGACACTGCAGTTTCCCCTCCTGCTGTGCTTCTGTAATAAAACATACATACACACATGGACACACACACAGGCAAACACACACACACAGATGCCAACACACATGCACAAAGACCTACGCATACATACATTCGCTTATTTGCTCACTCACTCACTCACTCACCTGCCAGTCGACTCTCTCGAGCTGTCTTGCTGAGTATATCTAGGGCCTTGATGTGGTCGCTGAAGGACCTCTGTAGCAGCATCAGCCTCATAGAGTGAGACATACTGGCTTAAAGCCAATGTAGACCTGAACTAAACTAGACAGACCGGACTCACCTCGTCCCCAGACCTGCTCCTATTAAGATCTGTTCTGTTTTTGTGCTTTTTCGTCCTGTCAGGCAAGGCTGTATGAATCAGGTCTGGTCCTGGCTAGGCCCGCCTCTTTCCACTGGACCTTTTCTGAGCTGGTTTGGTCTAGCTTGGACTTTATCTCTGATCCAAGCAGGTGGTCATAAGCTGGCTAGTTTCTACACCTATTTGGCTCTGAACTGTTCTGTCCTATACTGTGGGCTGGGCTGGATTCTGCCTCCCTCTCACTCTCTCTCTGCTCTGTTCCTGTCCGGACTGCACACTCCCGTCTGCTGCAGCAAGCATCAGTGCGGTAACTGCTGGGACACATCCAGGCACTGCTGCATTGCTCTCATATTCTATTCTGCCAGTGTGTGTATGTGTGTCAGTGTGTGTGTGAATAAGTGCTTTCTGAAACAAGCCTCAGCGCTCTCAAGCCATGAATATCTGAGTGGTTGAGAGTCCCGACTCTCTGCCTGCCTATCTGTCTTTTTGTCCCACATCTTTTTCTACCTCTTTCCTTGCTTGCATCCATCTCTGATGTCCTTCCCTTTCTAGACAAAGACAGCCTCAATGCCAGTGATATAACCACTTGCCCAGGCAGCCTGTTGGTTATGAAGTTCCAGCTGTCCTTGTCCACAGGCAAAACCAAAGCAGCAGACATCACAGAACAGAAACCATAAACAGTGTTGGGCTTGTTACTCAAAAAAATGTAATATATTCCTCTTCACTTGTTATTCATTTCAAAATAAATTACTTTGTGTGTACAAAAGTGCGAACGAAAGTGACGTTGTAGCGATTTATTTCTCTGATTGGTAACTGTAATATTATTACTGAAATTGAAATAGTAATTTGTTACACTGCTCGTTACTGAGGAAAGGAATACTATGACTGAATAAGACAGGAAGGGAGATGATGAGGAGGTCCAGGACAAGATTTGTAGGAGACTTATATGAGCAAATGGTTCCCAGCAATGGTCATTAGTGAAAATATTGACAGGGATGCCCCAAAAGGACACGAAGATGGTAAGAGCCAAGGAGTCACTGAAGGAGAAAAAATGGATGGAGTTTAAAACCCTGTGCTCTCACTCTGTGTTCTCAATAGCAGATTCTCGCTTTCCTCAGCCATTCAGCCATAATAGAAGGGTCCAACACACACAGCTATTAGCTATTGATAAGCTGTTGCAGTAAACCTTATGTAACAACTTTAAGCTTCATACTGAGAGAGACAAAAACAACACAATACAATCCAGTACTTAGACTACTGCACAGTTGATCGGATAATATTGATTTAGCCTCTATTAAGCAAGCAGACATCTCTGGGTCTGTGAACAAGCTTATAGTCAACGGGTAACAATGACACACAGTAACTTCAGTGTAGCTGTAGCATGGATTTAGTATTTGTAGCATATGTGCTACCGTGTTCGCTCTGGCTCTAAGCGCTGGCTCCTAAAAATAAATTCATCACCCTTGGAAAACTAAAGGAGGAGATCTTGAAATTCAACGTAGGGCTGGGCTGATCTTACCCATGCTCCTACAATTTCTAACAGAAGAGAGAAATTTCTGTGTGTGTGTGTGTCTGTGCATTTTTGAGAGTGATCATGCTCATAATGTGGTAAGTTAGTGACTATTAGAGTGTGTGAGTTTGTGTGTGTATATGTGTGCGTGAGAAACGACTGAAGTGTACACTTCGTGAGTGGTGCATACCGTTCAGATTACCGTCACATTCCAGACTAAGTTCACCCTTGAGAATCAGGCAATCATGCTAATTGCTGTTGCAAGGGAAGGTAAAGTACCCGGTGTTGGTTTATCGCAGCCTGTTGATAGCATTGTGCTCATCACGGCCAATTTACTTTATGGCCTCCCGAGGTTAGCTCAGACTGATAAGGCTGGATTCTCGCATCTTTGCTTGTTCACGACCCTTAGCTGGCCAATATACTGCTAGCTCTGGATCGACCTCTCTCACAAGGTCGTAAATGAGGATACAGAAAGACAAACTTCCTATAAAAGTGGGACGTTTTACTATCTTCCCTCGCCCACCTGTTTGAATACATGAAATTTGAATCAAAGCGAGGTAAATGCAAACCATCGGGGTCAGTCATCTTATCACAACAACATATCAGTGTACTTTCTCTCTCTCTCTCTGTCTGCCTCTCTTATACATGCAACCTATGATAAGGGGGCGAGACACAGACTGTAACCTGGATATGAGTCTAAAGATAAAAAATGTCCTATGGGGAAGGAGAAGGGGGGCAAAACAATGGGGTTTTCATACCTCAGGAAGGAAAGCTTTGCCAAACGCCCCTCTGTCAAACAACTCTACAGCGTGCCAGGAGTGTGTACCTACAACTAACCCCGCAGAACAGAGACAGGAGAGGGTTACCTGCCAGCATACTGACCTAGAAATGGAGGACGAGGGAGGGGAGGTGAAAAATGGGGGTGAGGTTGCTTCTGGGAGGACTTCAAACAGTGCATGTAAACAGTATCTGAAAGTGTATCATCAAAATGTCTTTGTAAAACAATGCACTACATTTCTTTTTCAGCAATGCCAAAAATGTGTCAGTATATTGAGGCGTGTATGCGTGGGTGTGCCTTTGCGTGTCTATAAGCACTGTGCATGAGTTCCTTTGATGTGACCATCTGCTTGAAGTCTTACTCTGCTATCAAAGAGGCACTGCCTCACTCCCACTGTCTGCCCCACTTTCCTATATCCCCATTCACTACCACACTACCACACACACATACACACACACATACATCCGTGTGTGTGTGTGAGTGTGTCCCCGACACCCAGAGAGGCACATAAACCAGCCAGGGAGTGACAGGGCCTGCTGGACCAGGGCTGATTCATTAGCCTGGGGATAGCATGGGCATCTCACACCATCAACACTGGGAGATTTACAGCCCTGTGGTTAAGGATGAAAGCAGTTGCTGGATCAGTTTAGAAGGAGTATAGGTAGGTGCCTGAACTAACCCGCAGTTAATTTGATAATTAAGAGAGTAGGGAGGGACCAGAGTCACACAATACTTCTATTTAACTAAACCATGACACATTCTTCTTTTCTTTTTCTGACAATGTGATCTATTCAGACAAAAAAGGCAAAATAAAGCAAAATATTCCTTATTTGCAGAAGTTATGCATGTTTAGGAAAGAGTTTAAGATGCCTATTTTGTCACGATCCAAAAGTTATTCTGACATTGACCTGTTGCCATGTGAAATATGAAAACAAAAGGTTCTTTTCTAACACATACAGTAAGTGGTGGATTATATGCTCCAACGCCCATCTGCTGAAGAGTGTAAGCTAAACTAAAAATAATGACAATCCCTATAAAGGCAAATCCTTTCTTTGGTACAGGAGAGGCTTTTGTTGTTGTAGGTCTGGGAGTCAGGCGAACTGACTTCCTGTTGTAAATTCCCCTTCATGCAGTGGTTTCCTGTTCAGCACCACAGCTACGGAGATGGATGCCCAAAGAAACAGCTCTAAAAACTCACAGAAGAACAAAGAGTTTTCTGAGCTTTGACACATAAGTAGATAAATGATGCAAGTAGATGAGTTAGAACCAGTTACTTTTTTTGAAAAAAAAAGAATGCCGCATGATAACACATG